>PVHT021183524.1:2850816-2871594 GCA_004024745.2 Catagonus wagneri
GTGGAAACTAAAAAGACACAATGAACCTTTTTACAGAACAGACAATGACTCACAGACTTTGGAAAACCTTGGTTTTTCAAATAAGACAATCTGGGGGGTGGGGGGATGCACTGGGGGTTTGGGATACAAAATCTGTAAAATTGACTTGTGATGATTTATGTACACCTATAATTGAAATAAAATCCATTAAGAAAAAAAAGAATTCGTCAAATTAAACAAAAAATAAATAAAATAAAGGAGTCCATAATAAAGTATATATTTTTAAATATGGTAAAATTTTTCAGAAATAACATAGGAAGAGAATCCTCCTTCTACAAGTGAAAAATAGAAAACTATCTTAGGCCTGCAGAGATCCCTGGAAAGAGAGGTTTTAATGATTTGATATCTTATCTGTAGATCTCAATTACTTTGATTAACATCTTCTTTTAAGGACTTCCCGTGTGGCTCACAACATCTTCTTTTAAGATGGAAATTTTTCCCTAATACTTATTTTTAGTGACATATCTTATAGTTAGTTTTCTCATTTATAATAATTTATTAAACATTAGATATTATGCTTACCATCTAAAAATGACAGGTATCTGTTGATGGTTTCAGTGAAAATGTGTTTTTCAGATTCTCCTTGCTGGGACTGGTTTAAAGCACCCCAATTATTTGTTGCCATAATAGCTGGTAGAAATATATTTGCCAGCATATTCCTAATCCCAACCAGGAGTCCTTCAGATGCATCCAGAACAGTAAATAGCACTTCCTGAAAGGGCAGTGTTCAAATGTTATTTTATATGTTGATCCCATTAAAGAACTGAAAATCATAACCTCTTTTACATTACAATAAGCATAGACAATACACCTTATAAACTATTAGGAAAACTCAAGTGGTGAGTCTTAAGAGTTCTAAAAATCAACAAATTTATATTCTGCCCACATTTAACCATTCTACATGCTTGCTCATCAAGTAAAGTCTCCCTGGTTAATTTCTGCATAGGGAAGGGGATATGGCCTGGGGCATGTACAATATGAGGGAAATGAAACTGAACCTCCTGCATAAACAAAGTTCTCAGTTGATAGTTGCCCTGTCCATGAAAAAAGGGCTCAGAAAAACTGTCAGTCCAGGCAAAGAGCAATGAAACTAGCCCTCTGCCCAGAAATTTGGATGGAAAAAATGGTGATCAAAGGCCACAAACTTTCAGTTATAAAATGACTAAGTTCTGGGGATCTAGTATACAGCATGATTATATTTAGTGATAACTGTATTATATACTTCGAATTTGCTAAGGGCATATAGATCCTAAATGTCATTACCAAAAAAGAAAAAAGAAGGTAATTATGTGAGGCAATGGAGGTGCTAACTAAGGCTGTGGTGGTATGCATTTCACAATATATACATGTATTAAATCAATTCTTTGTATACCTTAAACCTACATAATGTTACATGTCAATTATATCACAATAAAGCCAGCAAAAATGTTTAACTATGCATTTGAAAAAAATGTAAACATACTTCATGAATATTTTTTGTATTTATAGAGACATCACTGCAACAGCGAACAAAAAATACACACAGTCCTTTTAGTTTCTCTGGGGCTGCATTGTCTACGTACAGTCTCATCATTTTCACCCCTTTGGTTGCTCCAGCAATAGTTCGACCACATTCTGAAAACAAAAGTCAAGAACTTAACACACAATCACATAACAGATCAAATGTGATAAATTACTGTGGGTCTTACACCCTTGTTCCTTGCTATACTAAGTTTTCGATATGATTGTGGAATAAAATGTTTTGCCTACAAAAGGATGTCAGTAATCGCATATCTTAAATTGCAGCCCCCTCTGGTGCCTCTCCCTGAGTTCTGCACTTTTCTCCTTTGGTCCTGGCCTCAGATAAAACTTTCATGCAAACTCTTCTCTTATCCCATCCTTGACCCTTTGCTTCCCTAATACTCATAATCTTTCATAGCTCACCCGAAATGCCTCTTCTATGGGAAACCTTCACTGACTCCAGAAAGATCCTGTCCCCTACTAAGTACACTCATAGCACCCAACTGATAGGAAAACCTTCCTTGAACTAATTTTGATGAAAATTTATCACTTAATTAGAAGTCTTTCTTCACTGTTTAAAAACTATTAAAAAATGAGAATTCTGTTAGATGGCTGGGTGCAATATTAACAAGCAAAAAATCAACAATCTTCCTATTCACAAGAATAACCAATTTGAAACATTTTAAATCCTTATCACAAAATCATAAACAACTTTTGTCTGCCCAGCCTTCCTTCCTTGGCGCTTGGGGAATTCTCCTTTCTTGTGATTCTGGAGGACACCAGTCTCAGAGTCCTGCAGGGGTATGCATGTGAAAACTAGTTAATTAGACTCTCTGCAAGACCGTAAATCTTGAATGGAGCCACACAAAGATAAAAGGGGATCTGAGCAAGGTCAATTTATGGATGAGTCCCAAAGAAACTGCCCTGAATTCGATGGAAATGCTCTACTCCTGTTTTTTCCCAAGGCCTGATTTTTCAGCTAGTTCTAAATTTTGTCAACTACCCAAACATTTTAACTTTTTGCTTACATAAGTCAGAGTCCATATCTGTTGCTTGTAACAATGTAAGAGCTCATTCGTGGAGGCTGGCACAGAGTTACCTTTACCCTTAATATTCTCCCCTTTTTCCTTGATAAGAGAACCCGAATTTGTCCCGTTTTGCAATCTGCACATTCCCAGGGAGACAACTACTTTTTCAGCCTCCCTAGGTAGTCATGTGACACAGTTGGGCAACAAGACATAAGAAACTTGAATTTTCCTGATAAAGGGGAGAGGTGTGACTAGTAGGGCCCTTTCCTACATGTGTCTTCAAACTGAATATGATGTCTAGAGCTTCATCTTGTGACTATGTGGGACAAGCATAAACACAAAGCAATGTGTTAAGAACGGCAGAATAGAAAGAAAAAAAGAATCTGGGTTTCTGAGAGAGCTGCTGAGAACTTAAGCCACTGCTAGCCACTACCTACCGAATTATGAGAAAACCATAGACCCCTTTTTGTTTAAGCCACTATTAGGATTTACATTACTCACAGCTGAACATATTCCTGGCTGACAGAGTCAACCAATTCTGGCTTCTAAAAATCCAAATACAGCTGCACTACGGAATACTACATAGCATCTTTTAAATGAGATATGTTTATATTTAATGACATTAAAAATATGTAGGCTATACTGTCATGTCCAAAAAGTAAGTCAGGAATAAAATACATTGGAAGTTTCCTTGTGGCACATGGGTTAAGGATCAGGGTTGCCACACAGGTGTGGCACAGGCCACATCTATGGCACAGGTTTGATCCCTGACCCGGAAGCTTTCACCAGAAAAAAAAAAAAAGAAAAGGAATAAAATGTGTTACACGGTCACATTTTTTAAGTGATACGCACATAGAAAAGACATGTACAAGCTTCCTGGTGGCTCAGCAGGTTAAGGACCCAGCATTTTCACTGCTGTGGTGCAGATTCAATCCCTGGCACGGGAACTTCGGTGTGCCTTGGGTACAGTCAAAAAAAGAAAGACATGGAGAGGAATATTAACTAAGCTGATAATTGTATTACATTTATAAATAACAAAAATAATCATTAAAAGAATGTTTACCCTGTCTTCTGGCAATTCTGAGAATTCTTCATAAAAGAGTTCCTAATCCACATAGAATTAGCTTCAATGATATTCGTGAGACATTTTTTAAAAGAGCAAAGAGTTGTGAACAACCTAAATTCTAATAATAGATGTTCTGTAAATAATAATTATATCAGCCTACTGTTTAAAATTTAATTGTAGAATGTATCAGTGGCATGGAGAGAGAATATTATCAATTTTTAAAGCTACCATAAAATAATATGTGGAGCTGGATTCTATCTTTATAATGCATCTATAAACTGTTCCTGTTTTTTAGTTCAAATAAATTGGAAAAAAGGAAGCATACCATGGGTGAGATGTCACAGGAAACGTAGTGTTTTTTAAAATAATTGAGAGAAGGCTGAACTAACTCTCATGGCTATTGAATTCCTTTTTCTTTGTGAGACTGGACTATAAAAAAAAAGGGTAAGACTTGGGGGAAGTGAGGCAACATTTACACGGCACTTGCCTTGAGCCCAACACATAACCATGGTTCTCTCAGTCCCATGAAGTGGGGTCCGTTATTGTTCCCATTTTCCAGATGAGGAAACCCAGGCCTGGAGAGGTTAAGTAACTTTCCTAGCATGACTCAGTGAGCAAAGAGTGGGGCCTGTCTTCACATCTCACTTGTGACCACCTTCAGAATCAAACTTTAAACAAGTGTGTGGCATGACCTCCTCCTCCCTCCAGGCCCAGGGTCTGCACATCTTGGATAGAGGGTGTGATAAGCTCTGCCTTTTAAGAAAACAACATCCAGTCTGGGACAATCCTAACCATACATTAGACAGGATATCCTGTGTAGACAAAATGAAAGTTTTACACTGTTGCTACTGCCTTGACATATACCCTGAGCTCCAAAGCTTGGATCAAGGCTATTGAGAAAGATAATTGTTAGGGCACAGGGGTTTTAGAATCCAGCAGGACACTGATTACGGGGAAAGGGCTCCCTTCCCAGCCCTACCTTGGCCCATTACACTCCCATCGGGTACCCGCCTACTCCCCAGCATGCTTTGCGTTCTTGGGACCAACAGGGCCAGTGGTCTGAGTGAACAAGGTGTAGGCATAGGCACTGCCTGGAGGAATAAGTCCTTGGGCTTCTGAAGACTGCAGTGAGCAGCACAATCCCAGGAAGGCCAGCAGTTTGCAGTTAGTTAGTCACTCTTACAATTGAAGAATGCTGCCAATTTCTCATCTGTCTTAGGCATTTGCAAACTGTGACCAACATCGTGAGCAATCCAAAACACCAGAGTAGGTACAAGATCAGCCATCTACAAAGCATTCCCAGCCTCCTGAACAGCTGGAATAAGTCAGATGCCACTTGTGAGTCATAAAAGAGATAATCACTTTCATGGTTACATGAGGCAGCAATGCCACAGGCTCTGGAAAGGTGGAGGCACAGGGAGTCCATCTAGGATTTACCTTGTCATCTGGAAGCATCTTGGAGAGCTCTGTCTACCTGTTTGGTCTCATAATCTTGGCACAAAAGGAGCGTTCTCACTAGCTTTAAATTCCCCTTTTTTTTTTTTTTTTTTTTGTCTTTTTGCCTTTTCTAGGGCCACACCCGTGGCATATGGAGGTTCCCAGGCTAGGAGTCTAATCGGAGCTGTAGCCGCCGGCCTACGCAAGTCACAGCAACACGGGATCCGAGCCACGTCTGCAAACTACACCACAGCTCATGGCAACGCCGGATCCTTAACCCACTGAGCGAGGCCAGGGATCAACCCGCAACCTCATGGTTCCCAGTCGGATTCATTAACCACTGAGCCATGACAGGAACTCCTAGCTTTATATTCTTGATTTGGGCCCAAGATACATGAAAATTATACATTATCTTTTTGCTCAAAGCTTGAGAGTTTCATTATTATTATTTATACAACACCCTTCCAAAGAAGATTTGGAGCAAGCTGGTAATAGCAACATTGCTATAGACTGAATGTTTATTTCTCCTCCCTGAAGTTTTTTTTAAATTATATATGTGCATATACATAAAACTGAAAAATAGGATCCAACTTTACATATAGCATATCCAGTTCTGGATGTCAAGGAGTCAATGAACCTTGAATACATCTTAGATTTGTGGCAATATTTGTAATTTAAGTTATTAAAAACATTTAATTTAGTGATGAGAAGATAAAACTATATACACAGTCATGTATGTAGTGTGTGTATATATGTACATATGTCATACATACTGTATATATCCAAATACATAGAGAGGAATATATACATAACAAAGAAGTTATAGAAGGATATTCATCAAGGAGTTATCAGTGATTACTCCATGTGAGTGAGAACGTGGATGGTGGTTTTAATTTTTCCTCTAGCTGTAGATATTTTCTTATCTGTCTCTAATTTTCAGCTACTGCTTTCATTTGTAACAAGTTGTAAAAATTTGGATCATACAGTAATGTCCCAAGATAAGAACTGTGAGAGACAGAAAATCCACAGAGCGGAGTTCCTGTTGTGGCTCAGCGGGTTATAAACCCAATTAGTATCCATGAGGTTGCAGGTTTGATCCCTGGCCTTGCTCAGTGGGTTAAGGACCCAGCATTCCGTGAGCTGTGGTGTTAGTTGCAGATGCAGCTCAGATCCCGTGTTTGTTGCAGTGGCTGTGGCACAGGCTGGCAGCCCCTAGCCTGGGAACTTCCATATGCTGTGGGTGTGGCCCTAAAATAAGGAAGGAAGGAAGGAAGGGAGGGAGGGAGGGAGGAAGGAAGGAAACCCATAGAGCAGATGTAGGCACCAATTATGAGTTGACATATTTTGTTGCTGAAGAAAGACATACATTTTAAACAATTAGATGAAAACAAAAGAACATAATCAAGTACTGTATTTTACAAAGTGAACTTTAAAAGAGATAGGAGTTTGCAGTGTAGTAATGGAAGTGCTTTGGAACACTGGGAAGGCTCTGAAGAAAAGAGAATGCATGAGGTGATCTGGAAAGGGTTAGGATTTGGCTTGGTGGAGAGAAAAAAGGCACTGGAGAACGTCAAGTCAAGAAGGCAGAGAAAGGGGCACAGAAATGACTCTGGTATGGACACAAAACAATGAAGAGACTGGCTTAGAGGGAGCAGCAAATGCATGTTTGGCAGAACAGGAGATCAGACTAAACAAGTACTGTGTGTCTAGGTTACCATAGGCCCTAGTGAAATAAAGGGAGTTTGGACCCAATCCAATAGCAGGACAATAAAAGATTTACTTGGCAGGAATAAGAGAAAATGATGATCAATAAAATGATGAGGAAAGTAATATAAAATGAGCCAAGCCCTGTGGCTAGGCAATTTACCTACCTTAATTGTCATCATTTTGTAGATTTAAAAAAACGAGGCTCAAAGAGTGTGGATTTCAGAGAGCGAATCCAGGAACAGAGATACTGGTTTTCAATCTGAAATACTGAATCAGACATGAAATAGGAGCCTAGCCTAAAGGCAGCAGAGGAGGAATGCAAGAAAGAACCAACAGAGGGGATACAGCGAAGGTAACAATCCACAGGATTTATAAGATAAGAAGTCTAAGACCAAAGGATGGTCCATGTGCCTAGTTATGAAGACAAAAGTTTAATGACCCGGTAAAGTACCAGTTCATTTTGGGATAACATGAAAAGCAGGAGAAGTTGGATACTCCCACTGCTAGCTGCAGCAGACACAAGACATTGACCCAGAGACACAGGGAGAGACTGGGAGCTTTCAGGTGGTTTCATGACTATTTCTACTCAACTGACAACGTGGGTACAAAATGGCTCCAGGGAAAAGGCAATTCAATTCTAGTGAAAATGAGTATTTCCAGGAGAGGTCAAGGACTTCCATAGAATGCTTTCTCCTTAAATCATTACAGTAATGCTTAAGCCCCTGGTAAATTTTCTTTACAAATATAGGACTGTCTATGTGTGAGAGAAAAGACAGGCAGCACTTTAACTAAATAGCTGGCACTTTACCCTTGCAAATTATCCTTACCAAGACCAGGTACATCTCCTTCCTGGTACAAAAATTTCAGTGTTTTACAACCATCTTTCATAAAGAAAAGAGTAAATGCATCCATCTGATAAAGAAAAGAGAAAATGATGATCAATAAAATGATGAGGAAACTAATATAAAATGAGCCAAGCCCTGTGGCTAGGCAATTTACCTACCTTAGTTGTCATCATTTTGTAGATTTAAAAAAACGAGGCTCAAAGAGTTTAGTCAAGGTACATCAGAGGCAGGATTAAAATTCAAACTGATTTAACTCCAAAATTACCATGGAATATAGGATGAATTCTATTTCTGAACCTACATTAAAAATGATCATACATAAGCAGGCAGCCACTTACCTGACCCTGCCTCACAGAATCTTATAGGGGAAATATGGGTGAATCCAACTGGAGGTAAATATAAAGAATTATTATTATGAGAAATTATTCCTTTTTTTCTTTCTTTCATCTTTCCTAGGGGCTGTACCTGCGGCATAGGGAGGTTCCCAGGCTAGGAGTTTAATCAGAGCTATAGCCGCCAGCCCACACTACAGCCACAGCAACACGGGATCCAAGCCGCATCTTCGACCTACACCACAGCTCAAGGCAACTCCAGATCCTTAACCAATGAGCGAGGCCAGGGATCGAACCCACAACCTCATGGTTCCTAGTCAGATTCGTTAACCATTAAGCCATGACGGGAACTCCCAAGAAATTATTCTTAAAAGCTGACTTGTAGAACAGTAACACTTGCCTTATTAATGATTTTGTCTAACCAATAACTAGAGTAATTGTTTGCAGCAATTTTAATTTGACCTATATTGTAGCCAAACTAATATAAAAAATTATTATAATGAGTCTTCCAAAAGATGAGCATGAATTTAATTACATATGAGTCAGAATGATTATCTTAGTAAGTAGAAAACTAGGTCACATAAACAAAAACTTTCACACATCACTAGGGAAACACGAAGTTACCGAATCCCTTCATCCAGTTCCACCGATTTCATACATTAGTGTCTCTCTTGGGCAATGGCTTCCCGGTTTTTCTTCACTTACTGATCACTTACTTACTGCAGAAAGAGTCTTAGGCCTGGCAGAGTCTCTCCCCCTTGGACAATGGTTCTCAAACTTTAGCATGCATCAAAGAAGCAGCTAGGGAACTTCTTAAAAATATAGAATGCTGGAGTCCCATTGTGGCTCAACAGTAACGAACCTGACTAGGATCCATAAGGATGCAGATTAGGTCCCTGGCCTCGATCAGTGGGTTAAGGATCTGGTGTTACTGTGATCTGTGACTTGGGTTGCAGACTTGGCTCGGATCTGGCATTTCTGTGGCTATGGCGTAGGCCAGCAGCTGCAGCTCCAATTTAATCCCTAGCGTGGGAACTTTATGCAGCTGGTGCGGCATTAAAAAGACCAAAAAAAAAAAAAAATACAGAATGCTGAGCCTGAAGATTTACGTTTCTAAAAAGTTCCAGCTGATTCTGCTGCTGTTGGTCCTGGGACCCTATCTGGGATCTACTGCCCAGAGGGATGAAACGGAGCCAGAGAGATGTGCAAAATTCTAGCCCTTAATTTTCCACTCCCCCATTTCACACGTAAACTTGACTCTCTTGCCTAACTGCAACCTGATAGATATGAAAACTGTCAGTACAGCTATTCTTGCCCAGTTCCATATTTTCATGCTGTATGTGACTTTTACAACCCATCAGCTTTGAATGATTCTCAAAAGTAGACTACATAACTGTGATAAAAAGACATCTCGATATCAAATGTAACACATTCTTGTTTTCTATTTTTTTTTTGCTTATTTTTAGGGCCACACCAGCAGCATATTGAAGTTCCCAGGCTAGGAGTCAAATTGGAGCTACAGCTGCCTAACTACACCACAGCCACAGTAATGTGGGATCCCAGCCACATCTGCGACTTACATCACAGCACACAGGAACGCTGGATCCTTAACCTGCATCCTCATGGATACTAGTTGGATTCATTTACACTGTGCCACAACTGGAACTCTGCATTCTTGTTTTTCAGATACACTGTACTCCTGAGACCAGCAGGGTGAAAGCTGCCACAGGCCAAAATCATGACTGCTGATTAAAAATACACTTATAAGCTCCCCCTGTGGTACAATGGAATCAGTGACATCTCTGAAGCACCATGACACAAGTTAGATCCTTAGCGGGTTAAAGGATCCGGTGTTGCCACAACTGTGGCTCAGATCTGACGCCTGGCCCAGAGAACTCCATATGCCGTGGGGTGGCTAAATAAATAAAATTCACTTATAATATGTAACATTTTACAAATAGTTCATCTGAGCTTTATCCAACCTTGCATTTAATTTCATTTATTTATTTTGTTTATTTATCATCAGGCCCTTCTCATAGAAAATAAAAATAAATAATAACTAAATTAACAAAAATAAAGCTCCACATATTTTGAGTGAAAGACCCAAAGACACATAAGCACAAGTGTAGAACCTGGAACTCCAGATCTGTTCTCTCTTCACAGACCTGCACTGCCTTGACTTTGGAAAAGCACTATCATGTAGGCCAGAAAGGCAATGTCTATGACAACGGTGAGCAGCGCTGAAAGGAGCAGTAACACGCGAAGTAGGGGAAGCTTGAATGCCAGTGCAGCAGAAATCTCTGTACTATCGGTCAGGGCCCTGGCAGGCAAAAAATTATTAATAATTTCAAGATGGCAACGGGACACCAATCGTTCAAGTGAAGGGCCCTTCAGCCCCACAAGCCCATGAAACCGACCTTGATCACATCACACCTGCATATTCTCGCCGGGAACTCTGGTGACCTGGGAAACCATCCTGTACTTGCAGTTGCTTGCTGTGGCACCTCCTGTTTTATGTATACATCCCCACACATTTGTCTATCCCTCGCCATTAAAAAAGCTCAGAGCTACATGCCCATCTCACTCTAACACACTAGGGGAGCAAGAAAATAATCAATTGCATTCATACTGTCAAGGGCCTGCCAGTTCTAAAGGGTCAGAGTTCCCATCGTGGCTTAGCAGAAATGAATCTGACTAGTATCCATGAGGACGCAGGCTCAATCCCTGGCCTTGCTCAGTGGCTTAAGGCTCCAGCATTGCCACGAGCTGTGGTGTAGTTCAGACGTGGTTCTGATCTGGCGTTGCTATGGCTGTGGTATAGGCTGGCAGCTACAGCTCCGATTCAACCCTAGCCCGGGAACCTCCATAAGCTGCTGGTGTGACCCTAAAAAAAATGCAAAAAAATAAAAATAAAAATAAATTAAAAAATAAAGTTTTATAAGGGTCATGAAAGGATGAAACGAAAGGTAGACAACTCAAAACTTGATAATACACTTCAATCAAGCAAGGGAGGGGCTCTTTTAAGAACCATGCCATGGAATACCGGCTCCTAGAGCAAGCTAAAGAGTTTTGCCCGAGTTCAGTGGTCTCCATCAGGAAGTATGGACCCTGATAATGGCAACCTCACCACCATACTACTCCCAACCCAACTCTCACTAGTGAGACAATCGGCTCACCACTAGCATGTGCCTGCTCACTGGTCTTGCAGAGGCTCCAGCCCAGGCCACTTCTAGACCTGATAAAAAATAAACCTCAAGCAACTAATAGTCATTTTATCAAAAATTAATATAGAACCAGAGCTATAAGGAAGCTATGACACTGCTTCAGGAAGCTGCTATGACAGCCATTTTATCATATATTACTATAATTAGGGTGACCATATAAATTCCTCATCCAGAAGTGGGGACTCTTCTAGGAGTGAAAGGAGAAACTGTTAATTATTATGTCAGAAAAGAAGGCATAATCCAGGACTGTCCCCGGCATGCAGAGAGAAATGGCAATCACCTCCTTATTTTCAACTACATTCATACAAGAGTCACTGTTTCCTACCTCTATTTATGCAAGTTATTATTCCATCCAAGTGATTTGTGCATGTAGTTTATGTAACCTACACTTTTAAAATACCACTCTACCTGTGCCTACCTATCCCTCTAACATCAAAGACATTTTGAGTTAGAAACTTAGCTCAATTCTAGCTGCTAACTCTTTTCTTTCCTACCTCCACAACAGTAGATCAAAACTGGAATTATCACCCAGCTGGCTGTAATTATATAAAATAAAGCTTCTTCTCTAGGCAGTTAAATCCCAACCTTCTCTTTCCAAATGTTTTGTCGTTCACAGTGATTCAAGTTTCTTAAATCAATCATTTATCAGACAGCAATTTACAAATAAGACTTTAAACTTACAGATGGGCAATCCAAAATTAATTCTTCAACAGTTGCTATGTCCAGGCCAAGCTTTTCTGATAAAACCTCAAATATATATTTGTACGAAGGGTCCATTTTCATTTTTCGGCCTTCCCTTGCATCTCTAAATCTTGCCTAAAGAATGAAAACCATGCATACAAACTGTAATTTGGAAGAAAAACCACCAAAATGTTTCATTTGAAATAAAAGTGACACATATGAAAAAAAGGTATTATCACAGAACCTGTCTCTCTTTCAATGTTTCCTGTAGATTTGGAATGCCACTCATACTCCGGCGATATTTGGATGACCTGCCAGATGACTGGGAGACCACATCAAAAAGCATGGATTGAACCATTCTGGGCGCAGACCTAGGTCGAATCCGGTTGAGATCCAGGTCATCATCGCCTGGCATTACTACCCTTTCATCAGAAGAAAGGAGATTCAAATAATCACTTAAAGAGGTAACAGGACCTTTTTCAGAAAGTGAGACAGCATCTTCTTCAAAGGTTTCTTTCGGAGGGGGTGGGGCCTCTCCCCTGGAAGAAGGAGGAGCTTCTTCTTCGGGAGGGGGCGGAGCCTCACTTTCTGGATCCAGAGGGGCAATGTCTTCTGAACTAGGAGGTGCTGCCTCTTCTGGAGGGGGAGGCACTTCTTCCTCCGGAGGGGGTGGGTCACCGTCTTCAGCGCTCATGTTTTCCACTCCTTCCATCAGCAGAGCCCTTAAACTTCAAAACCTAGGATTATAAAATGCTCTTTTTAAAAAAAAACTATTCAAGAAATTGAGTGTTATGTGTTAATTTACTCCTCCCCTTGAAGCTAAACAGGGAGCAAAATCATCTATTCCTCCCATAAGGCATTATCCAAAGAAACTAAGTTTCAGGGGCTAGAGAGAATTTTTTTTTCTGGCTTTTCTAGGGCCGCCCACTCAGCATATGGAAGTTCCCAGGCTAGGGCTCTAGTTGGAGCTGTAGTTGCCAGCCTACACCACAGCTCATGGCAACACAGGATCCTTAACCCACTGAGGCCAGGGATCAAACCCACAACTTCATGGTTCCTAATCGGATTCATTAACCACTGAGCCACGACAGGAACTCCCCTAGAAAGAGAATTTTTTAAAGTGGACAGCACACACACACACACACACACACATTCTCTCTCTCTCTCTCTCTCTCACACACACACACACACACACACACACACACACATACACCTTTTTCAAACTATAAGTGCTCCTCTTGATTATGATATGACCCTAGAAGACTGCCGCTCCATACATATCACATCCTTGTCGTAGTAACTGCAATTGAGAGCAGGGCACCTGTCCTCAGGTATGTAAAAAGGGCTGAAAAAAGATGGAGAGCCCCTGTATTCTAGGACCAACTGGTGATCAATGCCAGGATACTGACTCATCCAATGGACCAAGCAAAGAACCACAAGGACTGAAATATTCCTTGCTTGAAGGAACTCTGTTAGTATACAATTCATCAATCAGACACTCAACTGCCCAGCCATCTCATCTATAGAAACATAACCAAGAATGCTGAAAAGCCGTAAAACATGCTCTCAGCAGCCAAAATGAGTATCACAAGTCCAAACATAAAATTTATGTTAAAATGCAATTGTGGCTATTTACTAAAGCAATGGTTATCCTATGAAGTACAAGTCCAACCTACCCAATCAGAAAAGCTCTAATTATAAATGAGTGTGGAAGTTATCATGAGCACATAACCAGGAAAATTAAGAGGACAGCAGTGGAATGGGAGAAAACCTTACAGGAAAAAAAATCATATTTAGGCCAATAATCAGGCCTCCATCAGAATAAATAAGCTTTCAGGATATGGCAAAGATCCAGATACCAGAATAATAGTAAATACCTGAAGAACAAAAGAATAAATACCAAAGTCGATAGTTCAAAAGATAAAGAGACTTTTAGGGAGTTCTGGTGAGGAGGCAGATTCAGTCCCTGGCCTCCCCCAGGTCACAGATGCAGCTTGGATCCTGCATTGCTGTGGCTGTGGCATAAGCCTGCAGCTGTGGCTCTGATTCAATCCCTAGCCCAGGGACTGCCCTATGCCGCAGGTGTGGTCATAAAAAGAAAAAAAAATCAATCAATCGATGAAGTCCCCAGAGGAAAAAAAAAGATGTTTTCCTTAAAAATGAAGGAAAAGCCTTTCTAGCAAGAGATTCTGAGGACACTAGTGCAGACCTGGCTAAGTAATACAGGTGTTTCTTATGAATGAACACCAGCAAGCTGCCCTCCAGAAGACAGAGACAGCCTGTAACCTGCACCTGACATCTGCCCTCTCCAGGTTTTCCAAAGGACCCATAAACAGATGAAGTTGTTTTCTTTGATATCCTAGGTTGGCCTATTCAAGAATAGAAAGACCCAAACTGACTTTTTAGCTGCCAGATAACTAGTTTACCCACACCCAACATGTACAAATAAGAACCAATGTTCTCAAACTGTCTGAAGTATTTTTTTTCTCATTCCTCTCTCCTCTCTCTTTCATAAGGATTTCTAAAATCACCAGGATTGGCGGTGTTGTCACTGCTTGAGGGTTGATCCCTGGCCCGGGAACTTTGTATGCCACCAGCATGGCCAAAAGCATTCTAATAAATTTGATAACAATATCAATGTCTGATATTCATTTTATTATCAGATCATTTTTTCTTGAACTTGAGTATTAATTTATCCTAATAGTTATCACCTCATGGCCCCCAATACCATAAATGTTGAAAATATATTCACAGGAAATTATCTGCAAGTGCCCCTTCCAATTTTTATAATGAAGCAATTACTCTGCATGTATTAATCGTTGTCACATTTTTTTATCTGTGCTCTAACTTTGTCTTCTTGAGGAAAGTATTGTGTTTTATAGTCTAAATTTCTTAGATTTAGGACTTTTTCTTTAGGGCTGCACCCATGGCACATGGATGTTCCCAGGCTTGGGGTCTAATCAGAGTTGCAGCCACCAGCACACGCCACAGCCACAGCAAAGCCAGGTCCTTAACCCACTGAGTGAAGCCAGGGGTCGAACCCATATTCTCATGGATACTACTCAGGTTCATTACTGCTGAGCCACAACGGGAACTCCCAGACTTTCAAAGTACAGGTTCTGTTCATATTTAATTTTGCTGCATCAATTAAATATGAATGACTTGGCTAATAAAAATTAATTAATTAATTAATTAAAATCACTAGGATTGGTTTTTGTCTTTGTTCCTTGGCCAAAATCTAACGCCTATCTTCTTCACACAAGAGTAAATTTGCTTTGATAGTAACTAAACATCTCTTCGTTATTATTGGACATATTAAAAATCTACAGTATCCAAGAGTTGTCTGTGCATTACATTTTTACATTTGAAACTGACCTAGAGGAGTTGGTCATGCCATCTATAGTAACTCAGGAACAAGTATGATGATACATACTAGAGAAGTCCTATCATGTCCCTCTGTTCAAAATTATGAATTCTGGAGAACAATTCACCCAGTAAGAGAATAATGCCTTCCCTCAAAGGATATTGATAAGGCATCGTTGTCTGGTTTCTGAAACCAAAGCAAAATTTAATTTCAATAAATGGTAAAATGCATGTACTGACTGAGCTCAGTAGGACTGGAGAGCTTCTCCATAGGCAATCAGTGCTCTTTCTGGAGCCATACAGTCACTTAAGCCAGTTCAGAGCTACTATTATTCAAGCCATCAGGAAAAGACTAAAATTGAATCATGATATTTTAAGAAATCGAGGATATATGCAATAAATCCTAATGAGTTTTCCATCAAAATTGCTACAATTTATTAAGTGTTGGCACAGATTAAATTTTCAGAAAATGTTATTTTCTAACGTAATTCATTCCCTGGAGATCCAAGATAGTTAAGATGCATGGCACATATTTTCAGAACTAGAAAATAGACCTTAGCAATCATCTAGTTTAACTCTCCCTTTTTATTGATAATCAAAGTAGATCCAGAGAAGTAACAGCTCTTAATTATACAGCAAAGAATGATCTTTCTAAATTTCAGATCAAATCATATCATATCACGGCCCTATTTAAAGTCCTCCTCTTGGTGCCAAATACAAATTCTTGGGTCCTCCAGCGCTTTCCTGACTCAGTTCCAATCCCTCTCCCCAGTTTCCTCCATTGCCTTTGCACTCTGTGCTGCCTGCAGTCACAGCTGCTCTAGCGGTTCCTGAAATAAGCACTGCTCTCCCACCTCTAGGCATTGGCAAGGAGCTCACAACCTACTGAGGGAGGTAAACACACCAACGAATACTTATAATTTCAGAAGAACTCACCAAAGTGTGCACAAAAATTTGTAGTATCAGAAGCAAAATGCAGGAGGAAAATCTCTAAGGAGGAGCTGTCATTTAAGACAAGACTTGACAGAGTTCGTATGAGTTCCATGCAGAAGGATGGAGAAGTAATATTAACTGTCAACAAGTAAATGCAGGTTCTATACTTGGTGAGATAAGAAATAGTTTGTATGTTCTGGGTTTTTTTTTGGCAGCACCCGCAACACATGGACGTTCCCTCGCCAGGGATCAAACCTAAGCCAGAGCAGCAGTGACCACAGCAGTAAAATACCAGATCCTTAACCCTTCACATCACCGGACAACTCCAGGGAACAGTATTTTAGATATGATACCAAAAGCCACAAGTAATCAAAGAAAAAATAAACCTCATCAAAACGAAAAACTTTTTATATTTTCCTTTTTCAGCTGCACCCATGGCATAAGAAAGTTCCTGGGTCAGGGATCAAATCCAAGCCACATCTTTGACTTACACCGTAGGTGCTGCACAATGCCGGATCCTTAACCCACTGTGCCACATCGGGATCTCTGAAATAAAAAACTTCTATGCAGCAAAGCCACTATCAAGAAAGTGAGGAGTTCCCTTGCAGTGCAACAGGTTAAGGATCTGGCATTGTCACTGCAGTGGCTTGGGTCACTGCTATGGTACAGATTTGATCACTGGTCTGGTAACTTCCTAATGCCACCTGCATGGCCAAAAAAAAAAAAAAAGTGAAAAGGCAGCCAAGAGAATGGAGGAAAATATTTGCAAATCATATATCTGAAAGGGATCTAATATCTAGAATATATAAAGAACTTCTCACAACTCAGCAATTAAAAGACAAATAACTAGATTTTTAAAAAGTGATTTAAAAATGAACAAAGGAGTTCCCTTGGTGGCTCAGCAGTTAACAAACCTGACTAGGATCCATGAGGATGTGGGTTCAACCTCTGGCCTCACTCAGTGGGATAAGGATCCAGTGTTGCCGTCATCTGTAGTGTAGGCTGCAGATGCGGCTTGGATCCTGCGTTGCTGTGGCTGTGGTGTAGTCTGGCAGCTGTAGCTACCATTCAACCCCTAGCCTGGGAATCTCTATATGCTGTGAGCACCGCCTGAAAAAGCAAAAAATAAATAAATAAAAAGGAACAAAGAATAACAATAAACATTTCAGAAAGAAGATACACAAATGGCTAACAAGCACATGGAAAAAATGGCTCAACACAATTAGCCATTAGGGAAATGCAAATCAAAACCGTAAATAAGATAATACTTTACACCCACTAGAACAACTATCTTTTTAAAAAAAAAAAAAAAAAAGGACAGTAAAAAATGTTGGCAAGGATGTAGAGAAATTTAAATCTTCATATATTGCTGATGAGAGTGTAAAATGGTACAGCCTCCACGGAAAACAGTTTGGCAGTTCCTCAGAATCTAAACATAGAACTACCACATGACCCAGTAATTCCACTCCTAGGTGAAATTCTACTAGTAATTCCATATAAGGGAACTGATAACATATGTGTACACAGAATATTGTACACAAACGTTATAGAAGCATTATTCGTAATAGCCCCACAATGAAAACAACTCGAATTACCAATCAGGTGATGATGAATGGGTAAACAAAAGATGGCATATCCATACAATGGAGTATTAGTCATAAGAAGGAAAAAAAGCATTATATATGCACAGCATGGATGAACCTTAAAAACATCACACTAAGTAAAAAGAGCCGGCCACAAAAGGCCATGTATGAGTTTATTTATATAAAATGTCCAAAAAAAAGGCAAACTCATAGAGACAAAGTAGATTAGTGGTTGCCAGGAGGTGGGAAAAGGAAGCATTGAGACTAACTGCTAATAGGCATAGTTTGCTTTTTGGGGTGATGGAAATGTTCTGGAATTAGATATTGCCTATGACTCTACAACACAGTGAATGTAATAAAAATTACTGAAATATACATTTTAAGGTGGAGAATTTTATGTTACGTGACGTATACCTCAATTTTAAACTGCTATTTAAGGAAAGAAAAAGTAAATATGATAAACAGCTAACTAAGAAAATGACCAACTTACTGACAGTCTATCAGGACTGTCAGTTTGGAAAAATTCTCCTCAAATCTGCAGGAGGAAAAAAAAAACAGTGTGTGTGTGTGTGTTGTGAAACTAAACACAAGAGAAAGGTAAAAAGATATAGAATCAGTTTAAAGCATTGAGGAACTGTTACCCATCCGCAGGCACCGGTTCCCTCCAACCTTTGCTCACACAGCTATTTGTAATCTTGCAAAGAAAGGATACTAAAAGCTAAAAATGCTTAAGTTAGTCCTGAATACCACCAGTTAGGTTAAACGATATCTATGACTAAGGTCAAGCTGAATCAATAGGCTTAGCGGAGGAAAACTGAAAGCAAGTAAAAAGGGAAAATGAAGAAAAGAATGCTGGGAGGAAGAGACAGAGAATAGAAAAAGAAGAAAAAGAAACATATTTTTCTCCTCCTATTTCTGTGCCGCAGCCACAGCCACCATTCAAAGTGATACGAGCAACTAGTACATGCCCAGGACCTGACAGTCACTCTAAGAGACAGACAAGACATCTGTCCTCCAGAGGTCACAATCTAATTGGGGAGATAAAGTATTTTTGTGAATCAAACAAGAGAGTAAAACGTGGAGTTCTGGATAAACCACAAGGTCCTACTGTATAGCACAAGAATATCACAGAATATATCACAGAATATATCAGTATTCTGTGATAAACTGTAATGGAAAACAATATGAAAAAGAATAGATATAAGTAGATAGGCACATATCTGAGTCACTTCGCTGTATAGCAGAAACTAATACAACATTGTAAATCAACTATATCTTAAATTTTCTTTAAAACTGTGAAGTCTGGAGTTTCTACTGTGTCGTTATAGTTTAAGAATCTGACTGCAGCAGCTCAAGTTGATGCCTGAGGCGCAGGTTCAATCCCCAGCCTGGTGTAGTAGATTTAAGGATCCAGAGTTGTCACAGCTGGGGCACAGTTTCTAGCTGGGGCTTGGTTTCAATCCCTGGCCCAGGAATTTCCATATGCTGCAAAAGTGGTCATAAATTTTTTTTACTTGAAAAAAGTTAAAAAATAAAAAACTGTGGCATTCCACTGGAAAAGGA
Source organism: Catagonus wagneri (assembly GCA_004024745.2). NCBI lineage: Eukaryota > Metazoa > Chordata > Mammalia > Artiodactyla > Tayassuidae > Catagonus > Catagonus wagneri. Next base: position 2,870,118 of record PVHT021183524.1, read on the forward strand.
AATTAGAAAGGGGAAAAGATCGTCTGGACAAAATAGAAAGACAGGATTTCTTAGACGATGTGGACATACATTGGCCTTGAAGGATAAGGAGAATTCAATTAGAAGCGGAGAGAAAAAAAAAATCTAGAGAAAGAGGTAAAGCCATGAAAAAATTATGAAGAGGTCAAAAGGGGGAGAATTTAGTGGGGGGAAAAGTTTAGAATTACGCATATCATACTTAATCTTCCAAAAAAGATCACAAATAGCAAGGATTCAGAATCAATTAAATAAATAATAAAATGTGGTTTTTCTAGGAGTTCCCGTCGTGGCATAGAGGAAATGAATCCAACTAGGAACCACGAGGTTGCGGGTTCAATCCTTGGCCTCGCTCAGTGACTTAAGGATCTGGCGTTGCCGTGAGCTGTTGTGTAGGTCGCAGAGGCGGCTTGGATCCTGCGTTGCTGTGGCTCTGGTGCAGGCTGGCAGCTACAGCTCCAGTTTGACCCCTAGCCTGGGAACCTCCATGAGTGCAGCCCTAAAAAGCCCAAAAAAAAAAAAGGGGGGAACGTGTTTTTTTCTACAAGTACAGATTCTTAATGTTAACCTGTTAGGGATGAAGCTCAGTTCTACTCAGAATTTTTTTTATAGCACTCCTAGATCTTGTTTGAAAATCTCCTAATCAAGAATTCCCCAAGTCTGGAGTTCCCACCAGGGCGCAGTGTGTTAAGGATCTGGTGTTGCTGCCATAGCTGTGGCGTAGGCTGGCAGCTGCGCCTTGAGTTCAGTCCCTGGCCCTGGAACTTCCATATGCCACAGGTATGGGGCAAAAAAATCCCCATGTTTATAATAAAATTCACTGAAAGGAAATTGTGAGTTACACTGCTGATATGGTAACCTAATAATCTATAGCCTCAATTCAGGTAAACATATTTTCTAATTAAAAAATAATTTTTAGGCTGCATCTGAAGCATGAGGAAGTTCCCTGGCCAAGGACTGTCCCCATACCACAGCAGTAACCAGAGCCATAGCAGTGATGACGCCAAGTCCTTAACCCATTAGGCCAGCAGAGAACTACTCAGGTAAAATATATTTAAATATAACATACATGTACTTTCCACCTCTATGTGTGTCTCCTTACCTCAGTTTTCTTGGGATTTATGTAAAGCTGTTCAAGGAAAAAAACCAAAACAGTATTTAATTTCTGAAACATTGGAATACCCCTCCGGAATACACGTTCTATGTAAAGAATTCAACTTGTGCTCTATGAATTGAGTACTGACATAACATGTTTCAAGCTGAAGACAGGATAAGCTCTTATTTTGTGAACATAAAGAGTCTTTATGGTTAGTAGTCTGTGAACACTGTCTATAAGAAAACTGATAACCAGGTATCAAATACCATCATGACTGAGAAATAAAGTCTAAATAAACTGTTATGGCCTAAATATTTTATTTATTTATTTATTTATTTTTTAATGTTAAATTCACTTTTTTTTTTT
>PVHT021183524.1:2872594-2900079 GCA_004024745.2 Catagonus wagneri
ACAGTTTTACCTCTTCTCCTCCTATTTGGATGCCTTTGATTTCTTCTGTTTGTCTGATTGCTGTAGCTAGGACCTCTAATACTATGTTGAATAACAGTGGCGAGAGTGGACATCCTTGTCTTGTTCCCGATTTTAGTGGGAAGGCTTTCAGCTTTTCTCCATTGAGTATTATGCTTGCCATGGGATTTTCATATATGGTATGGCCTAAATATTTTAAGTAAATCTGAAACCCTCAAAATACATAAATAATCACTGCCATTTTGGGGAGATTTTGCTTAGAGAAGTTGTAGAATTCTTCCTTTAATGAAATAATTTGAGATGCACTTTTTACATGGTTTTCAAATGTCAAATTATACTTGTCATGTAACGAACTCTAAAGTACCAGCTTACCATTTCCAAAAACTATGTATTTAATCATAAGTACAAAAATGTATACAACTACTTTATATACAAGAATTCCTGGAGTTCCCCTTTGTGGCTCAGTGGTTAACAAATCCGACTAGGAACCATGAGGTTGTGGGTTCGATCCCTGGCCTCACTCAGCAGGTTAAGGATCTGGTGTTGCTGTGAGCTGTGGTGTAGGTCGCAGACCCGGCATGGATCTTGCGTGGCTGTGGCATTAGACCCCTAGCCTGGGAACCTCCATATGCCACAACTGAGGCCCTAGAAAAGACCAAAAAAAAAAAAAAAAAAAAAAGGAAAAAGAATTCCTAAAAACTGTAGCAAAAGTTTTAAGGTTACATACCTGAAATGGGAAAATTTTAGTAAATATAAATTAGCTTACCATCCATACACCTCATGTGTTTGTATGTATGCAACGTGTTTGTTTGCAATGGCAAAAAGAGGCAAGACAAACCCACTTTCTGGAAACAACTAAAATGTTCCTTAATAAAAGGACCCATTAATTGCATACTGGTACTCTGTTCTCAAGTTTTGCATATGGAGGTTCCCAGGGTAGGGGTGGAATCAGAGCTGTAGCCACTGGCCTACACGACAGCCACAGCAACGCAGGATCCAAGCCATCTGCGACCTACACCACAGCTTAGGGCAACGCCTGATCCCTAACCCACTGAACAAGGCCAGGGATCAAACCTGCGTCCTCATGGATGCTAGTCAGATTCGTTAACCGCTAAGCCAGGGTGGGAACTCCTTACAAGTTTTAATATAGACGTTAGAGATAAAAATAATGCGGTAGAGCTATATACACAGATATAGAAACAGACACTGTTACGAAAAAGCAAGGTAGTACAGTGTACAGCAATACCAACTGTATAAACTGTGTGTGGTGTGCGTACGCATATACATAGCACCTTCATCTCCTAGGACACCCACCAACGGAGGGAGGTGGGGGAGGGGACAGACTGTTACATCCGCAGGGCGGTCGACGCTAAGGAAAGGTGAGTGAACAAAGAGCTGAAACTGGCAGGAAAAGAAACTTCTAAAAAAAATAAAAAACTTGACAGAAGATAATATTTGAGTTGGGTCTGAAGAACCATTAGGAGATGAAGGGGATACTCCGGGCAAAAGGTAGGGTTAGCGGGGTGCGAACGCAAGAAAGCAGGGCAAAGTTTCTCCAGCTGGGAAAAGTGGCCAGTTTAGTGATGAAAATTTCGGGGTGTAGGGGAGTGAGGAGGAACAGAAGATAAGCCTGGAGAGACAGGCATTTTGCCTGTTACTTTAAAATTCTTTAAAGGGGGAGTGGGGTGTGAAGTCACTCTAAGGTCCAGCAGAGACTGGAGTTCCCAAAGGGAAGGGGGGGTGGCTCGCCTGGGGGTCGCAGCGGGTGGGAACCGGGCAGGTAGGGGGACTAGCTGGGAGATGGGAGCAGGGGCTGCGCCTCAACCCCGACACCAGTCCCGCCGGGGGAGGAAGGCAGGCGGGGCCTCCGCGGGGCCAGGAAGCCAACTCAACTCGCGTCCCCGAGGCGCACTCACCGGGGCGCCGCTCAGCTCAGCCGGGCGGCCCGCGGCCGCCGCTCTGCCGGGCTCTGTTCCTGCCTGGCCTCCGCGGCCACCGAGGCCCGGCCGTTGGGAGTGCGAGGCCGGCTCGCTCCCCCGCCCCCCGCGCGGGCTCTGCCGGGCGCGGAGCCCGCGGGACACGGCTTTCCCCGCCCCACCCCGCCCCGCGCGGGCACAGGCCGGGTCACTCACCCCGCGACCCCAGAAGTGAAACACTGTTTAAGGGCCCTCGGGCCACAGAAGGGAACCGGTGCCCAAAGATATTTGTTCTTCGTTTGGGGGGTTTTTTTGGCCGCCACAGCAGCAGTGACAGGAGCCATAGCGGTGAGAACCCCGGATCCTTAACCGCTGGCCGCCAGGGAACTTGCAGAGATGGAACTTTTGAGGGCGTGGGGGCTTGGGAGGATTCCAGGGAATGCTTTAAGGGGATTGGCACAGAAAAGCGTAGATATGTAAAATAATGTTTCCTATGACTTTTATATTTTCTGAAGTTACTTAGTGTCTCACTAGAGAACATTAAATGTTTTCTTTTGAATTTGCTCAGAAACCTATGACTAGTAATATAGAGAGTAGAATGACTGAAGAAAACTGACGACTTTTCAAGGTTCACCCACCCTCCCTTTCTGGTACATTTCTGCTTTTTTTGTAACCCCCTGAGACATGATGGGTCTCCATTTTAATTAGGTGTTAAAGCCAATCTGAATGTAGAGCAGACCAATCTCAAATGAAGACTGGAAGATCTGCCATCTGAAATCACAAATAAAAGTAGATAAGCCCTGGTCCATCCATATCAGGAAATACCGTGCAGTGATTATACAGTAGTGGGTTCTGGGCCGAGACAGGCCCATCTTACTCAATATGCCCAACTGCAAGTCCTGGCCTTTGACCCTGAGCTGTTTCCTTAGCTAGTGTGTAGGCAGTTAAGTAGGTAACAGAATCTATGGTGTGACTAAGAAGTAATTGTTGCTTCCCAGGGGAAAGGGACTAGTTTGTTTACTGCTTGCTACAAAAGATGCTAAGCTCTTTGCCCTGGATCCTTAGCTGCCTCACAATCCACTGACTGCAGCTGGGCTGGGACTGTTGCTCAGCACTGGCCTCCCATGTGATAGCCCTGTTTATTGGGCTGTGAGTAATAGAGTCTCTCATCACCTATTTTTGACACTTATGGGGTTGTGGCAGGTTTAATCCCTGCCATCTTCCCAGTCAGGAGTATATCTGTACATTCTGATACAGTAAGAAACAAACTACAGAATATCATATCCTTTAAGAAGCATTAAATACATCTGTATGCCTTAACCTCCAAGTTCCTCTTTTGAAAATATATTCTAAAGAAATAATACTAGGAGTTCCCTGGTGGCTCAGCAGATTAAGGATCTGGCACTGTCTCTGCTGAGGATAGAGCTTTTTTTTCTAAAAATGTATATTACAATATTAAGTTTGTTAGCACCATGGTCCATGCAGTAGTTTAAGTCTAGCCAAAAACTAGGTTCATAGAATACTGCCAGATGATAGCACTCCTGAGGATGACTGAGATGTGGGGAAAGTATACCTTCCATAGAGTTTTCTTGAGGCTTAGTAGAAAGAAAACACTGTATAGCATATATAAAACATTAAATGGTTAGACTGCCCAAGATCCCGAGAACTAAATGTCCCTGAAAATGCATGAGGGAATGTACACAAAAACCCTTAGTATAGCAGTACATGGTAATGGTTTAATCAATGCTAGTTATTGTTAGTATTATTAGTATTAGCGTGTGTAGTAAAAAGGAAAAAAATATACCAAACTGGTAATCAGGGGACCTGCATTTTAGTCCTGGACTGTGCTACTCAATAACTCAACTAATTAGTTCTGAAATTCATATTGTAAAAGTGCTTTAGCCCTGGGTGTCCTCATTTGTAAAATAAAATGCAGGAGATGAGATGATCTCTAAGTTCCTTTCCTATTACAAAAATCTATAACTCCATGATGTTTGGTTTCAAGCCTCACCGACTAAGAGAAAGATGACACTATTGACAGAAATAAAAATGTCAAGACAACCAGCTGGAAATGTCTAGATGTTGTTGGTAATATGCAATTAAAGTATACAGATTATCAGTATTTGTTGTTATAATTGTCCTAACATAGTCATGTGATCTTGTTATTATCTTGTTATCAAATAACAAGTAGCCAGCCATTCATGTAAAATAGATATAAATACTGATTAACTATCCACAGTTCATTCTTTGAGCTTCAGGATAATTGGTTTATGGCTGAAACAGCACAGTTATACCCTGTTTAGCTGTTCATTCTATTTAGGTTAAAAAAAAAAAAAAGCTATAGGAACCGAAGCAAATAATGAAATGATGTTCCTTAAGGAAAATGAACTCTACCATAAACTTGTTTTAAACAGGAGTTCCCATTGTGGCACAGTGGGTTAAGAACCTGACTGCAGTGGCTCGGGTCGCTATGGAGGTATGGGTTTGATCCTCTGCCTGGTGCAATGAGTTAAAGGATCTGGCACTGCCCCAGCTACTGCTAGGAATCCATCCCTGGCCTGGGAATTTCCATATGCCACAGGTGTGGACATTAAAAGAAAGAAAGTTTTAAACATACCCTGAATAGACCTCCTAATCTTAATTTTACAAACAAAAAAGAAAAAAGCAGGTGTAGGTTGAACTGTGTCCCCCCAAAAAAACTGTCCAGGTCTTAACTTCTGGTACCTGTCTGTGAATGTGACCTTATTTGAAAATAGTGTTTTTGCAGATGTAGTTAAGGACCTCAAGGTGAGATTACCCTGGATCTACCGGGGGCCCTTAATCCTCTGGCTAGTGTCCTTAGAAGAGAAGAGGATAGAGATTTCAGATACAGTAAAGAAAGCCATATGAAGACTAAGGCAGAGACTGGAATTATACTGCCACAAAGCAAGGAACATGTGGAACCACCATAAGTTGGAAGAGGTGAGCAAGTATTCTCCCCTGGAGCCTTCGGAGAGGGTGTAGCACTGCCAACAACTTGATTTCACACTTCTAGCTTCCAGAATTGTGAGAGAACAAACTTTGGTTGTTTTAAGCCACCAAGTTTTTAGAAATTTGTTACATCAGTTCTAGGAAGCTAATAGCCCTGCTACCAAAAAAGAAACACTTCTGGAGTTCCCTGGTGGCCTAGTGGTTAAGGACCCGGTGTTGTCACTGTGCTTGGCTCAGTAACCGGAGTTACTGAGTAACATTTTTCTGTCACTGTGGTGGCTCAGGTTACTGCTGTGGCTTGGGAATTTCTGCCTGGGAATTTCTGGATACTGTGGGCATGGCCAAAAAAAGAAAAGAAAAGAAAAGGAAAGAAAAGAACCACTGCTAGACCATATTTGGAATTTGTGTCTTCTAAAATACTGACTATTCTAAACTATTCCTTCCCTACTATTGCCATCTTCCCTTTTGTTTCCGTATGTGGCACTTATTACTTTTAAGCTTTTAAAAAGTATATTATACATATTTAAGATATACAGAGAGGTATAAAGAATAACACAACTATCCATTTACCCAACATCCAGCTTAAGTTATCAAACAATGTCAAAACATTTAAAGTCCAAGTGTATCCCTCCTCTTCAGCTTCCTTCACTGCTGCACAGAGGAAATCATGTTCCTGAATGGACCTGTTTATTCCCTGGCACTTCCTGATGCCATTACTGAATGTGTATTTAGCTCTAAGCAATACATTATATTACTGCAGAGTTTAAAGCTTTGCAAAAATTGTATTGGTCATATGAATTCTTATGCAACATTTAATTATTTCATTTCTAAGATTTATCAATGCTGAATTACGTTCCTCAGATTCATTCAGTTTCACTTATGTATATTATTCCACTGTATGAAAATAAACTATTTTCTTACTTTGGACATTTAGGCTTCATCTTTTTTTTTTTATTATTCAAACCTTGTTTCTTATACTTAGAGTACAGACACAATAATCCTCTAGGATATACACTTAGTAGTGGAACCTAGGATGTGTTATCCTTAACTTCTGGGTACTGTTATTTTCCCAAGTGTTTATAATAATTTAGATTTCCACCAGCAAACGTTGTTCGTCATTCAAACCAACACTTGAACACAGTTAAAAAAAAATATGCCCTAGTGAAATTAGCATAAAACACACTGCAAGTTACGGACACTCAGATAAGTAGTGAAGTCATAACAAATCTCATGTGATCCTCACCAAAATCCTGCAAGGAAACTCAGAGAAGGGTCGGTTACTATTCCAAGCTTCTAGAACTAATAAATATTGAAACGAAAACCTGAACCAAGATTTTTGACAAAGTCAGAGTTGTTTAATTATCCTGTGCTGCTTAAACTGAGAAAATACTTTTGGATTCTTATCACTGAAAAATTATAACTCCCCATTCTCTTTCCATCAGATTCCTACTTCCAACCACGTTGTAGCCCCAAGGTATGGTAGTTACTGAACTTTAACAGTTAAACAGAATCAAAACTGGGTCATCAAGTAACTTAGAGAACCAGCGCTTTCAAGTTGGCAGCGTTTGTTTGTTTTACCTCTAGCTTGCCTCCATCACGCGCAAGGCACCTTGGTAATTGTAGTCTTGGACGCAGACCTGCGGCCCGGAGGCGCTAACTCACTGGGACCCAATCAGCAGAGAGCGAACTTGCTCTCCGCGGAGCGATTGGCTGGAAGTCAGCAGCCGCCCGCCCTGCCGCGCCGTCGCGCAGTCTCTCGTAGAGGGAGCTTTGGGGCGGCTGCGGGAGGCTGCTGCGTTCCCGGGGACCGTCGTCCGTGATACAGCAGTGTGGCCATGGCAGAACCGCAGCACGCGTCCGGCGGCCTCACCGACGAGGCTGCCCTCGGCTGCTGCTCCGACCCGGACCCCAGCACGAAGGTGGGCGCAGAACCTAATTCTTCACAGAGTCGAGGCCCTGCGTGGCGCGACCGGGGTCCCCTGAAGGGAGCAGATTCCCGGGCTCAGCCAGGCCCAGCTTGGACTGGGTGATTCGAATTAGGGATTCGAACACCGTCTGGCCACCCTTGCAGCTCCTCCCGCCTTGGGCTGGGAAGAGAGCCAGTAGTGTCCAAAGGGGGATGATCCGTCTTTTGAAGTTTTTTTTAAAAGACCGCGCGCGACCCTCCTTTAATTTGTTTGGTTTAGGACTGTAACTGGAAACCACGGCTGAGCCAGGGTCAGAGCCCTTGTCTGTGGGTGGTCAGTAGCCAGGGCTGGTAAGAAGAGCAGTTTCAGATCTCTAGTCTAGGTTCGAAGGTCTACGTGCCGGTCGCTCCCAGCCTGGGTCATTTTTCTGTAACTGTCTTGGCTCCGGGTTTTTAACTCCTGCAAACCATTTCATGGCTCCTGACTTTAACCGCGCCCAGAATTTGGCTTTGGATTGGCCTTTACGGTTGCTCTCGGCCGCACTTCTGCCCTCACTGTACCCGGTGGCCTCAGGAGACCGCAGAATCATAGAGCTTAGATCCGAAGGGAATCTTAGAAATTCCTTCACTGACCGTCGCTTTGCAGCTGAGACCCAGTAAGAGGAATGACCGTTTGTAGATGAAGGCTTTCATCCCCTCAGCTTGCTTATCGTGTCTGTACAGAGTCCGTGTAACTCGCTCAGGTGTGGTGCTTCGGCCCCGTTGTCAAGATTAAACCCAGGAGCCGCTCCGGAGGTTTACTCCGAAGTCCTCAGCACTGTCAGTAAACGCCTTTGTATTTATTCATTTGACTCAGGAAGTTCTAAATGCCTTGGAGATTGGTTAGTGCTTTGTACAGACCTCTAAAACCAGTAGGTGACTTTAGTCCCTACTTGCTCTTTGCCTTCAGGGTGAAGAGTCAGACATTTCTAATTGCTAAAGCCTTTGACTAGCACCTGGTAGTACTTAGCTTAGGAAAATGTTAGTCACTGCAAAATCAAAGGGGAAGAAGTAAATATACATATTTCCTCTCACATTCATTTTACTTTTATACCCTGTAATGTTAATACCTAGTTATTTCACATAATGTAGAGACGTTCAGAGTAAATTAATTTCCCAGGTAACTGGACTTTTTATGTAGTAGACTATTTAAAAAAAAAAGATTTCAAGGCTAGCTTTATAAAATTGAATACAGTTGCTTGCATTCTTAATTTACACTGCCCCAAATCTCAATTTCTTTTGATTTGGAGTAATTGTTTTACGACATGAGGCATTTTTTGAGGCACCATGTGAGGGACATAAAAGGACTATGTAGTAGCAGCTGGTGTATATGTTGAGTGTGCCCTGGTTTGTTATTTTAAGTACATTACTTAATTTAATGCTCACAACAACCCTGTGAGGAAGACATAATTATCTCCATTATACATATAAGGAGACAGTGGCACAGAGATGTTGAGTGATTTACACAAGAAGAAGTCCACACTCTTAGCTTCCACCCTATTCTGTTTCTAGAGTACTAACTACAGCAGTAATTTTGGAACTTGACATGAAGAGAAGTAAAAAAACCTAAGTGAATTCATTCAGTCTGCTCACTGATCACCTGCAAAGAGCATGATAGGCACCTTGGGAGATACTTGGATGAACAAGATGAAGTTCCTCCCTTCACCAAGCATACCAACTCTAACATAAAATGGAACTAGGATTATGTGCTATTGAAAATGTAAAGTGCTGTAAGGGAATTCCCATGTGACTTAGTGGGTTAAGGATCCAGCATTGTCACTACTGTGGCTTGAGTTGCTGCTCTGGAGAAGGATGGATCCCAGGCCCGGGAACTTTTGCATGCCCAGGGAGCATCAAAAGTAAAATAAAATAAAAATTAAAGTGCCATGGGAGCACAGGAGGTTGAGATTTTCAAAGATAACATCTGTGGTACAGTATATGCTCAGGGTATTTGGAGTCTCGAGACCTACGTTTGAATCCCCAGTTCTGTCATTATCTGCAGTGATCTTAGGGCACTTGGGCCGAGTTTGTAAAAGCAGCATAAAGAGAAAACTTATTGATGTCCTCTAAACTATGAAAAGCAATAGAATTCAAGGTTGTATTTCAACTGTGAGTGTCAGGGAGTGCATCAAGCAGAAGGTGGAAGTGAGCCCAGGCCCTCACATGGGAGGGCACTCTAGGTGGAGGAAACTTTGAGCAAAAATGAAGTTAGATGGCAGAAAGATGCAGTGTGGAACATGTTCTGGAGAGGTAAGTGATGTGTTTTGGGTTCAAGTTATCTAAGCAGTGGAGCAGTAGCAGAGAAGTCTAGAATGGTAGGTTGGAGCCAAATCATGAAGAGAGCTTTGAATATCACTTATAAGGAAACTGGATTTTATATAGTTACTGAACCGTTCAGGGTTTCAAATCGTTCTGTAGCCTAGAATTGAGCGATCCAATCCTGGAGGTGATGAGGACACCTAAAAGTCTCTTCCAGAAGGTGAGATAAGTGATGAGGTCTGGCTTGGAAAGGAGACAGCAGTGGTGGTAAAGAGTCAACTTTCTTGTGGATCATTTGCATCTTTGTCATAAAGGCCAATCAAAGGATGTACAGTGACAGCACATTCTGGGCAGTCTGACTTAGCTAACTTTCTTGAAAAGACCAAATACTTCTTTTCCCAAGTAGTGATCTCCTGAAATTCATTCTTTTTACTGTCTCTGTCAGTGTCCTTTGATACCGTTAATCTGGAGTCCCTTCTCGTCTGGGTGGTAGCCTGGGTCAGGGAAAACTTTCAGTGCTGGTGACACTTACACTGAGTTTTATCAAATGCAGAGGAGTTGTATGCAAGGGACCTACAGGTATACAAAGCAAAGAAGTCATAGTCATTGGGAGGTGAGGGGAAGGTACACAAAGCAATCGCTGGGATGCTCAAAGAAAATATGAACATTCTCATTAGGTTCATTTGTTTTTCTCTTCCTGTGATAATTTCTATTTGGTAAATATGCTTTGTAATATGTGTGTTTTATTAGTATATTTACATTTATATACAACTTAAGTATGAATAGGAAGTTCCCGTTTTGTTGCACTTTGCAGATTTTTCAGCAATCTCTACAGAATCTGTACCAGGAGTAGTTTCTATCTCCAGAAACCCCTTTCTTTGCTTATCCATAAGAAGCAGCTCCTCACCTGGTAAAATTTTATCATGCGATGAAAAAATTCAACATATCTTCAGACTCCATTTCTAATTCTAGTTCCCTTGTTATTTCCACCATATCTGCAGTTACTTCTTCCACTGAAGTCTTGAAATTCTCAAAGTCATCCATGAGAGTTAGAATCAGCTTTTTCCAGATTCCTGTTAATGTTGACATTCTGACCTCTTCCCATGACTCACGACTTTTCTTAAGGGCATCTAGAATGAATCCATTCCAGAGTGTCTTTAATTTACCTGGATTAATCAGAGGAATCACCATCTGTGTCACCCTTAGCCTTATGAAATGTATTTCTTAAATAATAAGACTTGGCTGACTAGTGCCAGAGGCCTAGCTGTTGGACTGTCTCAGCTTTTGATGTACATTCTTCACTAACTTTTAATTATTTCTAGCATTTGATATAAAGTGAGATATGTGTGACTCTTCCTTTCACTTGAATACCAAGGGGCCACTGTAGGTTCATCAGTTGGCCTAAATTTCAAGATTGTTGTGTCTCAGAGAATAGGGAGGCCCAAGGAGAGGAAAAGAGATGAGGCAGTGGTCTTTTGGTGGAGCAGTCAGAACATACAATGTTTATTAAGTTCATCATGATAGAGGCAAGTTAAAAGTATAAAGGATGGAAAAATATATATTATACAGATAATCAAAAGGAAGTAGTAGTAGCTATGTCATTTCAAATAAAGTAGACTCTGGAGCAAAGAAAATTATCATAGTGAAGTATATTATGTAATGATAAAAGGGTCAGTTGACCAAGAAGACATAGCAGTCCTAAATGTGTGTGGACCAACAAAAGAACTGCAAAAATACGTGAAACAAAAACTGACAATAATAGAAGGGGGAAATAGACAAATCCACAATTACAGCTGGAGACTTCAATACTCCTCTCTCAACGATTGAGATAACTTGACAGAAAATTAGCAAGGAAATAGATTAAGTAACACCATCAACAAACAAGATCTAATCAAGATTTATAGACCACCCAGTAACAGTTAAACATACTTTGTTTTTGTTGCACTTTGCAGATATTAAGTTTTTTTTTATATTTTGAAGGTTTGTGGCAACCCTTCATGGAGGAAGTTTGTTGGTGCCATTTTCCAACAGCATTTGCTCACTTCTGTCTGTGTCACATTTTGGTAATTCTTGTAATATTTCAAACTTTTTCATTATTATTTGTTATGATCTGTGATCAATAATTGTTACAGTTCATTGAGAGTTCACATCATGGTTAGCATTTTTAGCAATAAAATATTTTTAATTAAGGTATGTACATTGTTTTTTTAGACATAGTGCTATTGCACAATTAATAGACTACAGTACAGTATAAACATATATATGCACTGAAAAAAAAATTCATATGACTCACTTTATTGTGATACTCACTTCATGCAGTGTTACCAAAATCATCTCTGAGGTATGCCCGTACACTTTATTTTTTTCAAGAGCCCACAGAAAATATATCAAGAGAGACCATATCATGGGCCTAAAACCTAACTTCAACAAATTTAAAATAATTGAATGATACAGAGTGTGTTTGACCACAGCAGAATCAAAGTAGAAATCAGTAACAGAAATGTAACAGGAAAATCTCCAAACACTTGAAAACTGATTAATACATTTCTAAATAATTCATGGATCAAGAGGAAGTTTCTGGCACAGTGTAACTCAGCTATACTTAAATACATAAATAAATAAATAAGGAAGTCTCAAGGGAAATTTTTTAAAATACATTGAACTGAATGAAAATGAAAAAAATCTCAGCTATGACAGGGCCAAGAGTGAAATTTGCATACATTGGAAAGAAGGAAATGTCTCAACTAAGTAGATTTAAGTTTCCACCTCAAGAAACTAGAAAAAGAGGAAAATAACTCAAAGGAAGCAGAAGGAAGGAAATAATAAAGAGCAGAAATAATGAAAATAGAAGTTAGAGAAAATCAGTGATTCTTTGGGGGAAGAAAAACAATAAAATTAACAGACATGTATTGAGACTGGCAAGAAAAGAAAAGGCATAAATTACCAATATGAGGAATGAAATAAGGGATACCATTACAGACTGCAGACATCAGAAAGATAAGGGAATACTGAAAACAACTTTATATACATAAATCTGGCAACTTACCAATTCCTTGAAAAATAACTACCAATAACTTACCCAATATGAAAACGGACCAATTTGTTGCAAAACAACTACCATAACTTACCCAATATGAAATAAATAATTTGAATACCTCTATAACATAAAGAAATTGAATTCATAATTAATTATCTTCCAAAAAAAGTATTTCCAGGCTCAGATGATACACTTGACATATAACCTGTAAGTTTAGGGGGTAGAATATGTGATTTGATATATGTATGTATTGTGAAATCACTGCCACAATAAGGTTAGTTAATGCATGTATCACCTCACATAGTTACCTTTTTTGGTGTGGTAACAACGCTCTTAGCAACTCTCAAGCACAGAATACATTAATTTTAAATATTATTTTATATGTATGTTTTTAAACAACTATAATACATAGTTATGTTGGAGTTCCCACCATGGCACAATGGGTTAAGGATGTGACTGCAGCTGCTTGGGTCGCTGTGGAAGTGTGAGTTCAATTCATGGCCTGGTACAGTGGATTAAAGCATCTGGCATTGCCACAGCTGTGTCACAATTTGCAGCTGTGGCTCATATTTAATCCCTGGTTTGGGAGCAGGTGCAGTCATGAAAAAAAGATACATAGCTATGTTAATAGATAATAAAATTGAAAGCTTTAACATCACTTTCAAGATGTCGTTATGGGAGTTCTCTTGTGGCGCAGAGGGTTAAGGATCCAGCATCATCAGTGTAGTAGCTTGGGTCACTGCTATGGCACAGGTTCAGTCCCTGGCCTGGGAACTTCCATATGCTGCAAGCGTGGCCAAAAAAGAATGTTATTAATCTTAATAGCATATGACATAAAGCAATGTATCCATATATGTATTCTACTTTTTAAACTTAATATACCATATGCATGTCCCATGCCATTTGGTATACTACTCAAGCAGCATTTTAAATGTTTTCATTCATTCTGTTATGGCTGTGTCATAATTTATCTAACTAATCCTTCATTGTTAGAGGCAGTCTATTAGCAAGGTGTTTGAAAGCAAGGACTTTGGAACCAAACTGGGCTGGACTTTTTTCTCTGCCATTTACTCTTTCAGCGTAAAATGAGAATGGTTTAATACATATTTTATAGGGTTCTTGTGAAGATTTTCTGAGTTAATTTCTGTAAATCTTTTAGAGTACTGTCTGGTACATTGTTACTGTGTAAATGTGTTGAATGTCTTTATACATAAATCATTGTTGGAGTATCTGATTATTTCCTTAGATAAATTTTTAGAAGAGGGACATCTTGATCAATGAATATGAACTCTTTAAGACCCTTGAGATCCAAATTGCTTTTTAGAAAGATTGTAGCAAAGGTATAGGGATAGGAAGGATACGGATAAGAATAGGATAAACAGGGTTGTTGAATTTGTTTTACAGTACTTGGGCACAGTACCTAGATTGAAAAAAAAATCTGTGCCTAAGGCAAATGGATTTGAGTATAGCCTTTATGGACTGAATAGAAGTAATAAAGCCATGATAGACTGAGGGACAAAATTACTTCCATCTTAAACAGTATGTCACAATGGTAGACTCTTACTGTCTTGTTATAGAAAGCACAATTAATGTTGTGGTAAAAATTACAAGTGGCAAAAATTAAAGGTGTTTAATATATACATTTCTTCTTAGGATTTTCTCTTGCAGCAGACCATGCTGCGAATTAAGGATCCTAAGAAGTCACTGGATTTTTATACAAGAATTCTTGGAATGACGTAAGTAAACTGTTTATTGGTGCCTATGATGTTTAAATAATAGCTTAGCAAATATAGGGAATGTTTTCAGAACCATTTAAAAATGGATTAGAGTTTGCTTCAAAGGTCACAAAAGTCCTTTTGGACAGGAGACTAGACTGACCAGGGCTTCTACCAGGTCCCTCTCCTCTATCCCAGCCAGGCTCACTGAGCAACAAGGCACTGATACTTGCTTTTTCTCTAACTCCCTTCTCTCTGAGAGTTGCCGCTTAAATCCTTAATGTGTCCAGAGTGTTTTGATACTATGGCCACTTTTAGCTTCTTGTTTATTTCAGAAAAGATATAGCTAGAAAGACCCATTACTTAGAATATGAACGTGTCTACCTAAAACTGGCCATCTATGCCATTTAATAGGATGTGGTCTTCTTGCTGAATAGGTAATATCTACTGATCTTGAACTCCTTGAGACATTTATTTTTCTTGATTTTGTTTCCCTAAATAACATGAGGGTTTTGTTTGTTTTTGGTAATATAGGTACATAAAGAATCAAATGATCTTTGATTTACTCCTGTACACCTCCACTGACATGAGAGAAAACTTCAAGTGATACAGTATATATGTCTATCTAGGAAACCTGACCCGTTCTGAGAAATACAAAGTGAAAAGTGACAGCCTCCCTTTCCCAGTCCTACCCTTCAAAGCTAACCGCTGTTGATAGTATCTTCTCATTCTTCCCAGAAAAAGTAGTTTTGCATATATTTATGACATATTTTTTCCCAGCTTTTATTTATTTATTTTATATATATCATCACAGGTATTTATGACATATTTAAAGGACAGAATGAAAACAGATTTATTGAATACCTGCTATTTGCCAGGCACTTTATATGTCATTTCTTTTCTTTTTTTAATATCCTGCTTTTATTTATTAATTTATTTTTTGCTTTTTTAGAGCCGCACCCACAGTATCTGGAGGTTCCCAGGCTAGGGATCACATCGGAGCTGTAGCTGCCAGCCTACACCACAGCCACAGCAACACCAGATCCAAGCCTCATCTGCAACCTACACCAAGGCCCACAGCAACGCCAGATCCTTACCCACTGATCAAAGCCAGGGATCGAACCTGTGTTCTCGTGAATGCTGGTCAGATTCGTTTACGCTGAGCCACGATGGGAACTCCATGGCAGTTTATATGTTATTTCATTCAGTCTTCATAGTAAGCTTATGGGATAGCTTTGCAAAGCTTAAAGCCATTAACCTACTGGCCCCCAGTTCCACAGTGGGCATGTGGCAGAGCTGGAATTTGAATCCAGGTATGATCAGCTCCAATGCTGACCTTGTTTCCTAAAAGCCCTCAAATAGGGTGCAACTTGACATTATACTAAAATGTCTCAGTTCAGCTGACAAAAGCAAGTTACAGCAGGTTCAAATCTTCCAGTTTCCATCTGATTAGTCTGTAAGGCTCATGCAATCTTCTTTGGTAGGTGCAAAGGTAGTTTTTCATAATTAGAATATTTGAGGTGTTTGATACTTGATTATAAACACGTTAGAGTAAGTCTTTTTTTTTTTTTTTTGTCTTTTTAGGGCTGCACCCACAGCATATGGAGGTTCCCAGTCTTGGGGTCAAATCGGACTTGAAGCCCAGCCTGTGCCATAGCCACAGCAATGTGGGATCAAAGCCACATCTGCAACCTATACCACAGCTCACGGCAACCCCGGATCCTTAACCCACTGAGCAAGGCCAGAGATCAAACCCACATCCTCATGGAAACTAGTTAGGTTTGTTAACTGCTGAGTCACGACAGAAACTCCAAGTAAATCTTATTTGTGTTAAGTAGGTGTATGGATCTTAGTGGGCCAAGGCATATTATGTAACAATAATCATTAAGATTTGGAACAGAGAGTTCCTGTTGTGGTTCAGCTGGTTAAGAATCCAACATAGTATCCATGGGGATGCAAGTTCACTCCCTGGCCTCACTCAGTGGCTTAAGGATCCAGCATTGCTGCACACTGTAGCATAGGTCACAGATGTGGCTTGGATCCAGTGCTGTTGTGGATCAATTCAGCTCCTAGGCCTGGGAACTTCTATATGCTACAGGTGAGGCCTTAAAAAAAATTAAAAAAAAAAAAAGGGTTTGGAACAGAACTCTAGAAACTTCCCGTTTGCTCTGTGTCAGCCATTCCCCCTTACTGATTTTTTTTTTCTTTTTCTTTTTAGGGCCATACCTGTGGCACATTGAAGCTCCCAGGCTAGGGATCACATCGGAGCTGCATCTGCTGGCCTATGCCACAGCCACTGCAACATGGGATCCAGGCTGTGTCTGTTACCTACACCACAGCTCACAGCAACGCCAGATCCCCAGCCTGTTGAGCAGGGCCAGGGAGAACCTGCATCCTCATGGATACTAGTCAGATTCATTTCCTCTGTGCCACAGTGGGAACTCCCCCCCTTACTGATTTTAAATGAGGTTATCTTTGAGCATTTAATCCTCCATAATCTAAAGTAAATTGTATCGTGTGCCTCCTCATTCTCTACTCCTTTCAAAATAATCTTCCACTCTTTAAACTTAATTATTTTAGAAGCCACAACTTCAATAACTCAAGATGAGTAATTCATTTACTCTCATTAACATTCTCTCCTTTTCCACTGCTCTTCCCCCTCAACCTACACAAAAGCTTAAGCCTTCTCTATTCTACGATAATTCTTGCCCTCTGCTCTCTTGATGTCCATTCCCATCATCATGACCATCTATACAGGTAGTCCACACCTGCTACTTCATTGGCTCCCCTCCCATTCCCCATGCTGCTAAAAGCTGCCCTCAGAGGGCCTTTTCATATCTAGCCACCTCTTCTCAGACTTGATCTGGTCTGACCTTTCTTCAGTATTTGATACTGTTAACCACTTTATAATTGACATTCTAGGTCTTCTGTGATACTGTCTTTCTCTCTTAACACCTATCCTCAATTTCTTTCCCTAGAAGTTTTGTCATAGTAAGAACTCAATGAATTTATTAACTGAATGCCATATATCTGAAAGAACAATAAGATGTGAAGCATTATATTTTTCATGAAAAATGAAATTTTCTTTTGAAGATATCTTTTGCAATTTATAAACAAGTATCATGAATCTAGCTAATTTTTATTATTGAAGATTGATGAATTGTAAGTTTACGTTTTAAAAAAAATGTATTTGATATTTACAGATAAGTTTTTTAATGGAACTTTTTCACTGATTCTTCCTTTTTTTTTTTTTGCGTTTTTAGGGCCGCACCCACGGCATATGGAGGTTCTCAGGCTAGGGGTCCAATTGGAGCTACAGCTGCCAGCCTAAACCACAGCCACAGCAACGCAGGATCCAAGCCACCGTCTGCAACCTACATCACAGCTCACGGCAACACCAGATCCCTGACCCACTGAGCAGGGCCAGGGATCGAACCTGCAACGTCATGGTTCCTAGTCAGATTCATTTCCACTGTGCCAGGACAAGAACTCCAATTCTTCCTTTTTCTACTACAACAGACTCAATTATGTAAAGTTCTTACTCTTAGTAGAACTTGAATATTGTCATTTTGATTTTAGCATGAATCAGCTTTTTCCTGTTAATTGAGTCAGTCTTGTTTACTTTCAGGCTACTCCAAAAATTAGATTTTCCCTCTATGAAATTTTCACTGTATTTCTTGGCTTATGAGGATAAAAATGACATCCCAAAAGATAAAGATGAAAAAGTAGCATGGGCATTCTCCAGAAAAGCTACACTTGAACTGACACAGTAAGTATGAGGGTTTATATATATATAACTAATATATATATAAATATATATTTATATATATATATATAAATAAGCTTCTACATTTATGAAGCTTATTTTTTTAACTTTCTCCTCTTATTTATCACCTTAATTCAAACCAGGTCTACCTAATCACTTCCCATTTGTAGCAGTATGTTTGAGTATTTTTTCATGGATCTCATATGGTCTTTGTATTGTTCTTATGGTGTAGGTGGGGCAGGTGGGGCAAGTGAGATCATTTGCCTTTTAGGTAGGGAATATGAAATTGAAATGGCAAGATGTCTGTCACACCGTAGCTAACACATGATTAGTTACTACAACTAAGGTCTTCATGATTTTTTTTTTAAATTTTGGCTGCACCTGTGGCACATGGAAGTTCCCAACAAACCCATTGTGGCCTCCGCCACAGCTGTGGCACCGCTGGGTCTTTAACCGCTGAAGTTCCACAACGGAAATTCCAGATCTTCATAATTTTTTTTTTTTGTCTTTTTGCCTTTTATCTAGAGCCGCACCCGCGGCAAATGGAGGTTCCCAGGCTAGGGGTCTAACAGGAGCTGTAGCTGCCGGCCTTCGCCACAGCAATGTGGGATCCGAGCTGCATCTGCAACCTACACCACAGCTCACGGCAATGCAAGATCCTTAACCCACTGAGCAAGGCCAGGGATCGAACCCGCAACCTCATGGTTCTTAGTCGGATTCGTTAACCACTGAGCCATGAAGGGAACTCCCAGATCTTCGTAATTTTTAAATGTTGAAATAAGCATCACTTTTCTTTCTTTTTTATTCTTTATGCTGTTTCTGTGTACCCTTTAGTAACTATTAGAAGAGTGTTTATTTCAGGGTATGTGATTTAATACACCTGATTCAAAACAGCTGTGAAATCAGACAGACCTGGACATGAATCTTGGCTCTGACAATAGTTTTGCGACCCTGAACAAGTTATGCCACCTCCCTGAATGGCAGTCTCGTTTGTAGAATGGAGGTACTTAAATCTAGCCTATGGAGCTGTTTTGAGGATTGAATGAACTATAAAATACCACAATACATGATAGTTGCTATTATTATCGTTATTGTTCTTATGCAGATGCCTAGTTTTACTGTGCTCCTTAGTCTAGTTAATATCATTTTTTGCCCATTTGCCCTTTCTGTAATTGAAAATTTAATTTTTACAGTTGCAGAAATTAGACCAGGTAGCATATATATGTGATAAGATTTCATAGTGTTGCACTTTCTTTTCAGAGTATCTGTTCTCCAGGTCACTTGTAATTATGTTTTTCCTCCTTTTGTAGCAATTGGGGCACTGAAGATGATGAGAGCCAGAGTTACCACAGTGGCAATTCAGACCCTCGGGGATTTGGTATGTTTGCCTATTCGTATGTAAAATACATGGATTTGTGTGATTGCATTGTTTACCTATTAATGATTCTAATTAATCTAAAACATTAAGTATAGTCAATTTATTAGGAGTATGGTTATTTTCATTTTCCATAAATAATTTTATTTAAGAGTTGTTTAATTTCATCATCTCAGTCTAAACTTTATAGTCACTCTGTCACAATGATTTTACTTTTCAGTCTCAGTATTATATTTCCAGTAGACTTCTTAATTTTAAAACAAACAAAAATGATGGTTAATAATAATCCTGATTTCTGCTAGCTGTACACTTCTGGTCCGAAATCGTTTTTTTTGTTTTTAGGGCCCCACTTGTGGCATATGGAAGTTACCAGGCTAGGGGTTGGATCGAAGGTGCAGCTGCCAGCCTACACCACAGCCACAGCAACACAGGTTTCTTGACCCACTGAAACCAGGGATCGAACCCGCATCATCATGGATACTAGTCAGATTCAGATTGTTTCCACTGACCCACTATGGGAATCTCTCAGTCAAGATGACAGGATTACCAACTTAAACTTGCTGCTATAATATGGTCAATGTCAAAAACAAGCCTATTAAGCATGAATAAATAGTTACTCTTTATTGATATAAGTTATTCTTAACAGATTGAACTATATATGAACCAATTTGGGGCTTATATTTCAAATAATTTATGATTTAGAGCAACTGATTAATTTATTATACCGAGCCAGTTAGATTCTTATTCTTTAATATATTATAGGTTTTGAACCAACTTGATTCAGTCTGTTTTTTGGACGCTTATGTTTTAAAATACACTAGTTTTAGAAGCCACTTGTGGGACATGGATACCCTGTTTCAATTATTTCTTCTTTCTCTCTGCCTTGTTTTGGGGCTGGTTACCTAAGGTCACATTGGAATTGCTGTTCCTGATGTTCACGGTGCTTGTAAAAGATTTGAAGAACTAGGAGTCAAATTTGTGAAGAAACCTGATGATGGTGAGTCTGTGACTTGTTTTTTTCAGGCCTCTTTAATTATATAACATTACTGAGCACCCACGGAGGGTACTGTAGGAAAAACCTTTTCGGCTGCAAGTAACTCTGAAGTCTGTTCCCACCAACTTAAAGAAAGAAGGGAAATTAATGAAAGAATATCTGGCTGCCTTAGGTAACTGAGAGGCAACACCTTGGGTGGCTTCACAAGGAACTAGTCATGGGGTCTGGAGAGCCATCAAAGACTTAGGCTCCCTTTCCTATCCCTCAAGCCTGCTGTTCTCTTAGTGGCCACCAGCTTTCACCATTTCGAGTATATCGAGCCACCCAAAAGTAAGTCCTGAAGTCTGTTTCACCTGCTGTTTCTATAACAACACCAAGTCCCTGCAGTTAATAATTTCCTGGTATTTCTTTCTCATCTTTTTACAAACTCTGCATGCTCCAGGTATGTCTCTTGACATAGTATATATCTGGATTTTGTTGGATTTACATGTATTATAATTATTTTACTTAGATCTGTTTTTGCCATCATAATTTACATTTCAATTTTCATTTGAAATATTTTACTATTTCATTTCAATGTTTTCTTTGTTTCATTTAAGAGCTATCCAAAGCTCCTCCTCCCTAATAAGAAAAGACGTTGCTCCCCTCTACCTCCATTATCATTATGTTATTATTACTCAAGCTGGGATTTTTTTTTTTTTTAATTAAAGTATAGTTGATTTACAGTGTTGTGCCAAGGCTGGGATATTTTTTGATTTCTTTTTTCTTTGGCCTTGGCTTTTTATTTTTTTTAAAGATGATAAATATATCAAAGTCTATATTTTTTTATCCATATATCTCTTAAAGCATCTTTTGGATTTTTTTGTCCCATTATTAAGTATATCAACTAAAACTGTTTTCAAAGGGTTTGTGAGGCAAAATTCTTGAGACTCTTTATGCCCAAGAACCATGCTTTTATATATGAATGATGGTTTTGTTGACTATAAAATCTTAGGTTTATTTTCCTTCAATCTTGAAAATACAACTCTGTTTCCTATTTTTGCATCCAGCATTGCTGCTGAAAAATCTGCTAGTTTGTGTCCCTTTGTATATTCTGTTTTGTTCTAGGAGCTTTTATATTTGTTATTTCTTTGTCTTTGCCTTCCTTCTGGGAGGTTCCTTCAAACTAGCATACCAATTAGCTAATTTTTCTTCAGATGCATCTGCCCTTATATTCCTCTTTTGTATTCTTATCTGTTGTTTTGTTACTTTCAGCTGTGATAATTTTGATACCTAATCTTTGCCTAGTTCCTTTAATATTTTCTTGTCCTTGTTTCATATTGATTAAATGTAATATTCTTCATTGCTTTTACATGTTTGTTCTTCTGTTTGAATCTATAATCTATTGTTTGTTTTATGATTATATTCCTCAAGTTCATGTAATTTTGGTTTCAGAGAGTTTTGGCTTTTTGGTTTTGTTTTAACTGAAACTACTAACTATACCAGTCATCAGGCAGTGTGACTGGGGGAAGGCCAGGCCTCAGTCCTTAAAAACCCAAATGATCTCAGGGAGATGGGCTGGGCAGAGAAAGAACGTAAGAATTACACACACACTTCACATTCTGTTGTCAGACCCTCTTCCCACTTTGTCCCTGAGGGAGAAGTAGTATTAATAGATGTTTCTGGGATTGTCATTCCCTCACCTGATTGTGTGGAAAATAAAAGCTCAGGGAGATCAGTTGGTACCCACTTATTTTTCCCAGTTCCTCACAGGCACAAGGCTTCTGAACTGCCCTTATCTACACCTGAGGACATCTGAACCAATAGTTTGAACCCCCCACACTGTGGGGATAGGTACGCTGATGCACAAGGCACTGGGAGGAGCAAGAGTCAAACTAACAAAACTTCTGTTTATTCTCCCTCAGCCATGATGGACTGCCTTCTTGTTCAGACCAAAAGTATCCCCTTCCTCACAATGCAGGTTAAAACAGTCACCACCCAATCCCTACCTTCTCTTTCCCCAGCTATCACTCCAGCGTATTGTACTTTTTTTCCGTTTTCCATCTGTGTTTCTCTGTAGTTGATCTTGGGGAAAGGAGCCAGAGATAGAAATCAAACTAATGTAGTATCTTGGTCCCAAAATAAATTTCTGAGGTCACATTTTTCTGTTTAAACAAAACTCTGCTATTAGACTTACTAACCTCTCAATCCCAGGTATGAATTCCTGGGAGAAAGAATCTGATTGGCAGAACTTGGGGTTACATAGAACAGTGTATGACCCAACATCTGGGTTCTTTGGCTGTGTACATAAGCCATGCTGTCTGCTCCCTTGAGCACCTACCTATTTTCTTTTTCCTCTTTAAAATAAGACATTTTCTGTGACTGCTCAATCAATACCATGAAGTGATATTGTGAAGCTGAAATAAATGGCCAATACCTAAAAGATGCAGCCAGTTCCACAGTTTATTTTAGGACAGTCAGTTTACACCTATGTATGGAAGAGAAAATGTGTCGTTCTGAAAATCGTGTATCTGGGCAACACTGACAACAGAGTTTTTTAATGTTAAAACTGAAAGGAATTCCTGCTGTGGTGTAGCAGGTTAAGGATCCAACATTGTCTCTGTGGTGGCATAGGACACAGCTGCAGCTTGGATTCAGTCCCTGTCCCAGGAACTTCTATATGCTCTGGGTGTAGCTGGGAAAAAAAAAAAACCTACAAACAAAATAATGTTGGAGTTCCCACTGTGGTACAGTGGGATTGATCGTGTCTTGGGAGTGCTGTTTGATCCCTGGCCTGGCACAGTGGGTTAAGGATCCAGCATCGCCACAGCTGAGGCTTAGTTTGCAACTGTGGCTCTGATCTGATCCCTGGCCAAGGAACTCCATATACCATGGGGTAGCCAAAAAAGAAAAAAAAAAGGTGGTTAACTAAAATGCAAGTTAAAATTTGAATTAATGAAAAATGTATTTTAAAGTTTTTTTAAGTCTTTTTGATAATGAAAATCATTTTGTTTTACAGGTAAAATGAAAGGCTTGGCATTTATTCAAGATCCTGATGGCTACTGGATTGAAATTTTGAATCCTAACAAAATGATAACTATTATTTAGTTCTATGAGAACACTGCTTTGAGATTTCAGTGGAGACATTGTAGAAGGTAAAAAAAGAAACAGCATGATTCAGGATATTCAGATAATAGAAGCATTTAAGACTAGATGGATCGTGGTCCCAATTCAGATTTTTCTTAAGCCCATTTCCCTTTCCTATTTCAGCTATGTTTTTCACCTAACTATTAAGTCATTCTGGTTTTAAAGCAGTGCTTTGTCTTATGTCCTTGAATATACTTGTATAACTTTACTTTTTAAGGCAATAATTAGAACAGTTCCCTTCAGAGGCTGCATTTGCTTTCTGTCTTCTAAAAAAGATACAAGTCTACAAATCTGCCTTTGAATCATCATTTTCAAAAAAAACCCCATATAACGTGTTTTTGCTGTGGATACCTTCTGGGGTTTCAGTTCCTCAGAAGTAACTTTTCACAATGGAAAGTAAAGAACACTGAACAAAAATGAAATTTCATGTATATTTCAAGTAGTGTAAAGTTTAAAAAAGAAATTACTCTTGGGAGAAATTCAGAATCATGCTGACAAGGATGCTGATAGAAAATCTAATTTCTTCTTTACAAAGTACTCTCAAAGTTTAAGGTCTAACCTCTTTATTTTTGATGGAGAGGAGGATGGGAATATTATATACTGGGTAGGCAGACGCTGGACTAGGCTATCACATACTTTATCTCACTTAATCCTCCCCAGTATCCTGTGAGATAGAAAGCAGGCTAGATGTGCAGAATAACTTGATTGGATCCAAGGCAGTGGAAACAGATGCAAGTACTCAAGATTTCATCATCATTCTTAGTATTTAGATTGTACCTCAGCAAAAAAATAAATAAATAATAAAAATTAAAAAAATGGAGTTCCCATCATGGCACAGCAGAAACGAATCTGACTAGAAACCATGAGGTTGAGGGTCGATCCCTGTCCTCGCTCAGCAGGTTAAGGATCTGGTGTTGCTGTGAGCTGTGGTGCAGGTCGCAGATGCAGCTTGGGTCCTGCGTGGCTGTGGCTGTGGCCCCCGCAGCTGTAGCTCCGATTGGACCCCTAGCCTGAGAACCTCCATATGCTGTGGGTACGGCCCTAAAAAGCAAAAAAATAAATAAAATAAAAAATAGACTGTACCTCAAATATTAGTACCTCACCACACCTCCTCCATAGTCTTCTTTGTAAAAACCTTTAGTGAATTTAAGCGTTGTCTTCTCGGCTTTTGAGCCTGAGCACCATGGTAGGGGAAGAGGCAGTGGAGGAAGTCAGGAGCACACAAATGCTCTGGGGATGCCCGGTTGTTCCTATACAAGTGGTGCTTATATTGCGAAGAACTCCTACCCCAAGGTCTTCCAGATCCCAGTAATCATTTAGGATCAGTTATGCTCAGTGATAACATAACTGAGTTATCAAAAATCAGCTCAGTTGTCTTCCCTTCCATGAGTGACATTTGATGGGTTTTAAAAACCAAACTGATTTTGAAAATACCTTATGGCCCAAGTAATAAGAACATCCAGTTTGTGGTTTAACTACATTTGGATTTTTTGTAGACTCCAGTGGAAGACCTTTGGATAGGCCGTGCCAACTGTGCTTACACTGCTAGAAGCACTTTACATTTCCTTTTTGGATGGAATGGGTTTATGTGAGCAATTCAAAGAAATAGCAGTACTTATAAACTGAAATAAAATCAAATTTTAGGTAAGACTATGCTTAATTTGTAAACTTATATCCTGCATGTTCTTTCTTGGGGTTGGAGGGGGGAAGCTGCCCTTGGGGGTTCCTGCAAGGATTTGAAGCGGCCTGAAGACTCATTGAGAACTAGGAATAGTTGTAATTCTGTACATCCTGCAAAGCAGATAGTTTCTATGAATGTGAGGAAGGGTGGGGAAGGTGAGAAAAGGAAAGTAAATAAGGATCAAGGATTATGGTGGAAAAGTGCAGAGAAAAAGGTTAAGTATCAAAAGTGAGTTGTGGGAACTAGTGAAGACCAATTTCACCTTTTGGGGAGTAGCATTATGAAGTGGGATGGTTATCAGATTCCTAAATTCAGTCATTAAACCTTATTTCTGCAGAGAGAAGCCTTCTCTACCTGCTAAGTAAAACATGCTAAAAGATAGCCCTTACTTATTCTTTAACTTCATCCTTATGTACATTGAAAAAGTATGTATTGTATCACTGGGCTTTGCCAGGGGTTAGGACAGTTCACTTCTAAATTAACTTAAGTGGTGATATAAAAGGGTGAATTAGAGCACAGGTAATTTTCTTATTTTCCATGACTGGACAGCAAGACTGCCAGTGTAAAATAAATCAGTCTCTCATGAACTCTGCACACGAAGCCTGGAACTCAGTTATAATGCAGGTGGTCTGAGTAGGAGCTGATGGCTGAGAAGAATTACATGTGGCTTTCCCACATAGCATTCTGACCAAGATTGTGCATGGTGTACTTAAATATTCCTTAGCAATATAACTGCTTGTGAAGAGGGTTTTATCAGTAAAGATGCATGCTGCTGACAGACCCAGAGTTCCCATCGTGGCTCATTGGGTTAAGGAACCAACATAAGCATCCCATGAGGATGCAGGTTCAATCCCTGCCCTATGTCACAAGCTGCAGCATAGGTCCCAGATGTGGCTCAAATCTGGTGTTGCCATGGCTGTGGTGTAGGCCTGCATCTATAGCTCCGATCCAACCCCTAGCCTGGGAACTTCCATATGGTGCGGGTGCGGCCCTAGATAGGTAAAAAGGAAAGACCCAACTCTTATCAGATGTAACAAACACTTCAGAGGTTCTTGAATGGCTTGAAAGAGGATTCGGAAATATCAAGAACTCTGGTCTTCTTCCATCTTTCCCAACCTGTCATTCTCAGCCGTTTTTTGTGGGGCTAACAATACTTGTGATCAAAGATGCCTACCATGATTCCAGGCATTGTTGTACAATGTCCAGTGAAAGAAAATAACCTTTTGTTCCTTGTTTGTCTTTAATGAGTGTAGAACTTTTCCCAAAGCTCATGAGCAGAATTCTGCTCATGTCTCAAACCAGAACTGGGTCAGTTGCCTGTCTCTAATCATTAGCAAAGGGAATGAGCACTGTCTGAGTTAGCTGCATGAAGGTGTACACTGCATCAGAATTGAGACTGCCAGAATATGGGGGCAAATAAGGGCTTTTGAATAGGCAAAACAGAAACTGCAACAGGGTGAAATTAAATATTGAGAACTTAGTTGGTGCAGGGGTGCTGTAAGGAATTAGAAGATATTTCCCTCAGAGAACTTGGTCTAAGATTGTGTAAGATTGTGATTCCCAATATAGAGACTTAGCAGACCCTTCTTACTATAACATGGGAACAGTTATAAAATCTAAAACACCCACTATTCTAAAACAAAATTTATGTGTAACTTACCTATATACACAGTTTGAAAAAGGATCAGTCCAGTGCCTTTATTATAATAAAAAGGAGAAATAAACCCATTTGTAATATACTTGCGTTTTTTTTGTTGTTGTTTTTTGTTTTTTTTTTTGCTATTTTAAGGCTGCTCCCACGGCATATGGAGGTTCCCAGGATAGGGATCAAATCAGAGCTATAGCTACTGGCCTACACCCACAGCAACACTGGATCCAAGCCCGTCTGCAACCTAGCCCACAGCTCACGACAATGCTGGATCCTTAACCCATTGAGCGAGGCCAGGGATCGAACCTTCATCCTCATGGATACTAGTCAGGTTCGTTTCCGCAGAACCATGATGGGAACTCCAAAATATGCATTTTTTTTTTTTTTTTTTTTTTTTTTGCCTTTTGTCATTTTATGGCCGCACCTGCGGCATGTGGAGGTTCCCAGGCTAGGGGTCTAATTGGAGCTGTAGCCACTGGCCTGCGCCGCAGCCACAGCAACGCAGGATCCGAGCTGCGTCTGCAGCCTACACCACAGCTCACGGCAACGCCGGATCGTTAACCCACTGAGCAAGTGCAGGGATCGAACCCGCAACCTCATGGTTCCTAGTCGGATTCGTTAACCACTGCGCCACGACGGGAACTCCCAAAATATGCATTTTAATATGTGAATGCTCAAATACTACTACACTAGAAAACAATGAAGTAGTCAGGTGCTTTCTCTTATGTGTAAAAGATGTAAAACTGTTCAGCAGCATACTGTTAACATTATTTGGTATTTTAAAACAGAGACTAAATTCATGACTCCTGAAGAACTATATTTTAAAACAGAGACTAGGAGTTCCCGTCGTGGCGCAGTGGTTAACGAATCCGACTAGGAACCATGAGGTTGCGGGTTCGATCCCTGCCCTTGCTCAGTGGGTTAACGATCCGGCGTTGCCGTGAGCTGTGGTGTAGTTTGCAGACGCGGCTCGGATCCTGCGTTGCTGTGGCTGCGGTGCAGGCCAGTGGCCACAGCTCCGATTAGACCCCTAGC
>PVHT021183524.1:2904769-2991972 GCA_004024745.2 Catagonus wagneri
GGGAACTCCAGCTATACTTTTAATAAAGGGAAAAATAATTGACCATTTAAAAATTATGCAGAGAATCTGAATAGATATTTTCCAGAAAAGACATACAGATGGCCAACAGACACATGAAAAGATGTTCAACATTACTGGTTATTAGGAAAGTGCAAATCAAAACCGTAATGAGATTTCACCTCACACCTGTCAGAATGGCTATCCTCAAAAAGACAAGTAGCAAGTGCTGGCGAAGGTGTGGAGAACAGGGAGCCCTCATGCACTGTTGGTGTGACCTAAATTGTTGCAACCAGTATGGAAAACAGTGTGGAGATCCTAAAAAAATTAAAAATAGAACTGCCATATGATCCAGCAGTTTCACTTCTGGGTATCACCAGAAGAAAACAAAAACATTAGTTCAAAAAGATATATGCACCCCCCTGGGAGTTCCCATCGTGGTTCAGCGGTTAAAGAACCTGACTAGCATCTATGAGGACATGGGTTCGATCCCTGGCCTTGCTCAATGGGTTAAGGATCTGGCGTTGCCATGAGCTTGGTGCCATGAGCTGTGGTAAAGACACAGCTTGGATCCTGGGTTGCTGTGGCTGTGGTATAGGCCAGAGGCTACAGCTCCAGTTTGACTCCTAGCCTGGGAACCTCCATGTGCCTGGGTGTGGCCCTAAAAATAGACAAAAAAAGGAAAAAAAACAAAGATATATGCACCCAGTGTTTATTGCAGCATTATTTACTACAGCCAAGATAGGGAAGCAACCTAAGTGTTTATCAGTAGACAAGTGATAAAAGAACATGTGTGTGTATATATATGCATATGTAATAGAATATTACTCAGCCATAGGAAATAATTTGGAACAACATGATGGATCTAGAAAGTATTGTGCTAAGTGAAACAAGTCAGACAGAGAAATACAAATACAATATGCTCTCACTTACATGTGGAATCTAAAAAACAAAACAAAACAAAACCAGATGCATAGATACAGAAAACGAAGGAGTGGTTGCCAGAAGGGAGTAGGTGGGGGAGTGAGTGAAAAGGGTGAAGGGGATTAAAAAGAACACACCTCCAGTTATTAATAAATAAATCACGAGGCATAATATACAGCATAAAGAATATGGCCAGTAATGTTGTAATAACTTTTTATGTTTTTACATAGTAACACGTGGTTCCTAGACTTATTGTAGTGATCATTTCATAATGCATGCAAATGTCAAATCATTAGTATACCTGAAACTAACATTCTATATCAACTATATTCCAATTTTAAAAAAGAGAAAAAATCTAGTTTGTCAGCAAATTTGAAGTATTATAGTTTTGTTTATAGTCACTATGCCATGCATTAGATCTCCAGGACTGAATTTTAGTTTCAAGTTTTTAGTTTACGATTTTTAAAAATTTTTAGCATAGTTTTCTATCTATGGAGATATTGCAAAAATAGTACAGAGAGTTCCCATATACCCCATACAAATTTCTCATATATTTAAAATCTTGGAGTTCCCATCATGGCGCAGCAGTTAACAAATCTGTCTAGGAACCATGAGGTTGCGGGGGTTCGATCCCTGGCCTTGCTCAGTGGGTGAAGGATCCAGCGTTGCTGTGAGCTGTGGCGTAGGTCGCAGACACAGCTCATATCTGGCGTTGCTGTGGCCGTGGCGTAGGTTGGCGGCTACAGCTCCGATTCAACCCCTAGCCTGGGAACCTCCATATGCCGCGGGTGTGGCCCTAAAAAGCAAAAAAAACAAAAACAAAAAAAACTTATATTAGTATGGTACATCTTTCGCCACTGATGAACCTATACTAATACGTTATTATTAATGGAAGTCTACATTTTTTAGATTCCTTAGTTTTTACCTACTTTCCTTTTTCTGTTACAAGATCCTTTTCAGGATACTGCACTACATTTAGTCTTCATATCTCCTTAGGCTTCTCTAGAATGTGATAGTTTTTCAGACTTTCCTTATTTTTTATTACATTGATGGTTTTAAGGAGTACTAGTCAGATATTTAGTACAGTGTTTCTCAGTTGGAATTTTCTGCATGTTTTCTCATGATAGAACAAGAGTAATGGTTTTTTTAGAAGGAGCACAAAGGTAAAGTACCCTTCTCATCACATCTTATCAAGGGTACATTCTACCAACATGATGTATTACCAATGCCTTTGAACCTTGTTCACCTGGCTGAGGTGTGTGTCAGGTTTCCCCGCTGTAAAATTATTTTCCACCCACCCCTTTCCGTACTGTGTTCTTTGGGAGGAAGTCAATATATGAAGCCCACACTTAAGTTGTGGGGAGTTATGCTCCACTCCTTGAGGGGAAAAGCAGGCTTTTCACTCATATGAATTCTTTCCAGAGTTTCCAGAGTTGTGGAGGCCTTTACAGGATGTCTCTCTCACATCCCTGTCCCTACTCCACCAAATACCAGCAGTGAAACCAAATTGAAAATACCCCCCAAGTTTCCAGAACAACCCCTAGAGGTCAGTACCGCCCTGTTGAGAGCAACTGGTCTGAGATACCCTATTCTAGGACCTTTAAAGTAGAGGGTGAACTTAAAGCATTTACAAAGGAATCTGAGCTCAGAATCCATAGTTTTCTGTTTTCCTCCTTATTTGCCTATTTTTTTTTGCCACTAATTGAGCAACAATTTATTTTAGCTGTTCACTTTTGGGAGTTCTTTAGAGTATTCAACTTTTCATTTTATATAAACTAAATTTATTGGAGTTCCTATCATGGCGCAGTGGAAGCAAATGCAACTTGGAACCATGAGGTTGTGGGTTCGATCTCTGGCCTTGCTCAGTGGGTTGCGGATCCAGCGTTGCCTTGAGCTGTTGTATAGGTCTCAGGCTCAGCTCGGATCTGGTGTTGCTGTGGCTGTGGCTGTGGCATAGGCCGGCAGCTGTAACTCCGATTAGACCCCTAGTCTGGGAACCTCCATATGCCACGACTGTGGCTCTAAAAAAAAGACAAAAGACAAAAAATAAATAAATTTATCATTTCGTATAATATTTCACTAAATAATATATTAATAATTATGAACATAACTGGCTTGAACAGTGGCTGGCACGACTTATTTGATAAGCACACAACTCATCAGAGAAGCAGAAGTGCACAGGTGTTCAAGAGAGTGGCCAGCTACTTCTAGTTCCTCGGCCCGCCAGGGTATCAGTTCTTTATTGAGGACATGGTGAGTCAGGTTAATCTAATAATTAATGAAGTGGAAATTTGCTAAGAGAACTTTTACTATATCAATATTAGCAAAGATTATAAAATATGTTTTAATGCCAGTACTTAGGACTGCTATAGTTATAATGAAATTAGACACTTTCCCAGACTTCACCTAAGCTGTTGAAACATCAGTTTTGGTTTCAAGGGTCATTAAATATTTTTAAATGCTCAGATCCTTTAAACCAGTAATATTGTGATATTCTGGGATTTCTTTGTCCTAGAAGATAATCAGAGATTTCAGGGTTTTTTTTTTTTCGTTTTTTAAAGTTTTATTGAAGTATTATTGACTTGCAATGTTGTGATAATTTCTGCTGTACAGCAAAGTGATTCAGTTACACATACACGCACATCTGTTCTCTTTCATATTCTTTTCCCATATAGATTATCACAGAATTTTGGGTGGAGTTTTCTGTGCTACACAGCACATCCTCACTGGCCAATCATTCCGTATACCTCAGTGTGCATAGTGTGCATATGCCAATACCAAACCCCCAGTCCATCCCTCCCCTCCCTCCACACCTGTCACCTTTGGTAACCATAAGCTTGTTTTCAGTCTGTGAATCTATTTCTGTTCAGCAAATAAGTTAATTTGTATCCTTTTTTTAGATTTGACATATAAGTGATATGTGATGTTTGTCCCTCACTGTCTAACTTCACTTAGTATGATAATCTCTTGGTCCATCCATGTTTCTACAGATGGCATTATTTCATTCTTTTTTATGGCTGAGTAGTATTCCATTGTATATATGTACCATATCTTAAACCATTCCTCTGTTGATGGACATTTTGTTTGCCTCTATGTCTTGGCCATTGTGAACAGTGCTGCAGTGAACACTGGGGTGAATGTATCTTTTTTCCTCCAGATAGATGCCCAGAAGTGGAATTTCTGGATCATATAGTAGTTGTATTTTTAGTTTTTTGAGGAACTTCCATACTGTTTTCCATAGTGGTTATACCAATTTATGTTACACCAACAGTATAAGAGGGTTTCCTTTTCTCTGCACCCTCTCAAGCATTTATTATTTGTAGACTTTTTGATGATGGCCATTCTGGCTAGTGTAAGGTCGTACCTTATAGTAGTTTTGATTTGCATTTCTCTAATAATTAGTAATGTTGAGCATCTTTTCGTGTGTTTTTTGGCCATCTGTATGTCTTTGGAGAATGTCTGTTTAGATCTTCTGCCCATTTTTTGATTGGATTATTTTTTGATATTGAGCTGCATATTGTTTTTATATTTTGGAGATTAATCCCTTGTCAGTCGATTCATTTGCAAATATTATGCTACCCAAGGCAATCTACAGATTCAATACAATCCCTATCAAATTGCCAATGGCATTTTTCACAGAACTAAGTTTTAAAATTTGTGTGGGAACACAAAAGACACTGAATTGCCAAAGCAATCTCGAGAAAGAAAAATGAAGTAGGAGGAACCAGGCTCCCTGACTTCAGACTATACTACAAAGCTATGTCATCAAAACAGTATGGTACTTGCACAAAAACAGACATATAGATCAATGGAACAGGATAGAAGGCACAGGAATAAACCCATACACCTTTGGTCAACTAACTATGACAAATGAGGCAAGAATATGCAGTGGAGAAAAGATAATCTCTTCAGTAAGTTGTCCTGGGAAAACTGGACAGCTACATATAAGAGAATGAAATGAGAACATTGTCTAACACTATGCACAAAAATAAACTCAAAATGGATTAAAGACCTAAGTATAAGACAGAAAACTATGAAACTCTCAGAGGAAAACATAGGTCACACACTCTCTGACATAAACCATAGACATAGCTTCTCAGATCCACCTCCTAGAGTATGAAAATAAAAACAAAAACGAACAAATGGGACCTAATTAAACTTAAAAATTTTTGCACAGCCAAACTTGTTTATAGAAGCTCTTAGTTGACTGATAAAGGAAACTATAAACAAAACAAAAAGACAACCTGCAGAGATTTTAGTTTTAATACATATTCAATTTGTTGCTTTCATAATAGCAAAAAATTAGAAACAAACTAAATGTCCAGAAGTGGGGAAATGGCTTTTATTGCACCCGCATATGACAGAATATTATTTATCTAACACCATTAAATTGTATTTTCAAAGAACATTTAAAGATGTGAAGTGCTCATGAGTTATTAAGTGAAAAAATCAGTATGCAAACATGTACATTGTGTTTTCAGGTTTTTTTTTTAAGATATAAGTACACAAAGAAATGACTAGAAGGAAATATACCAAATTGTGATTTTCCCTGGCAGCTAGTGTTATATTTTTATTTCTTTCTTTATATTTTTCTGTATTCCCCAAATGCTCTACATTTACTTTTTTTTACCTTTTGCGTAAAATGAGGTATTTTAAGCAACATGTTTTTGTCTACTATCTAAACTTCTACTCAGGATGGTAACTTATATTAAAGATTAGAAGATGCTTTTATATTAAGTTACTTAAAACTCTTCACATGGTTAAAAAGACTTAAAATTCCAAATGAGCAAGTTCATTTCAGTGACATTCAAAATTTTTAACATTTAGGGATAATGTTTAATTGGTTTTTTGAAAGTTGAAACAGGTGATAACCCATGAAGGAAATTAGTTTCTATCCACACTGCCTGCTCTTAGTTGACTGATTCTGAATGAACTTTGTTGCTTATATTCATTTTGTATTTTAAACTGCAGTCTAAAATTTTACCAGAGTCTAAGGTACATTTCAGACACAAGCACCACCTTGTGTTTATTTAAGCGCTAGTCAATGTGTATTGAAAACAACGGTAGTACATGTAGTATTTCACCAGTATTTTGAACAGCCTCACTACTCCAGGGGTGGTCCCTAAAACAGCAGCTGTACAATCACCTAAGAGTTTGCTAAAAATTGAGACTTTCAGACTTCACTGCAGATCTACAGAATCTGAGCCTTTAGCATTTCCATAGGAGACCCCTAGGTGATTTCTGTGCCCAGTAGTGTTTGAGAAGCACTGTTGTACTGTTGGTTTTTAAAGTCATTAAAGCCATCAGAGAAGTATATCTATATAATATACATGATATAAAATAATATGAATTATTCCCCCCACTATTATAAATGTAAAATACTCATTATTTGTGGTAATGTACATACTCAAGGGTGTAAGAAGTAGAATTTTTATTCTAATCTTACATAATTTAAAGCCTGAGTGGGACGAGTAGAAACTGAATCTCAGTAAGTTCAAGATCTCTCCTGCTGCTTTTTCCTGAGGTAAAGTCCCTCTAATGTCTAGAAATTTGAAGAAAGGTGAGCATCTGATATTCCACAGGTGAGTCATTCTATTGGCATTAGCTAAAACGTCAAGTATCCGGTTTAGTCTTTTGTTGTAGATCTACGCAGCTTGCTATTAGAGCATCATTCACTCTTATCGTTGAGCCTTCTTCAGGTCTGGCGCCTCCCTTGCTACTTCCATCTATTCCTACACTATGTCAGCCTACAGGGAAATCTCGGGGGCTAATAAGACTTTTCCTCCACAGTATTTACCCAGGGAGCATTGACTCATTCTGCTGCTCTTGTATCACGAGACCATGGGAAACTAACTCTATGAGGTTCACATAAGGTCCTATCTAGTAGACAGCTGTCACAGCCATTTCTTCTCAGGGATCTTGCTGACTTCAGGGGTTCTACCTGAGAATCCAAATATAGAGATCTTCTCCTTCAGATCTCCAGACACCTATATCTCAGGACTCTATTTTCCCGTTGTCTTAACCCACTGATGCAAATGAAGGTAGAGCCTTTCCACAGGGACTCACTAGGTCTCCGCTCTTCCTCCTGACTCCCCACCTCACGATGCAAAGCATGAAGATGTAGATTTTTGAAAATCAAAGGCTTTCATCTTTTGTAACTTCACTAGGTTCACATTCTAGCTACCTGGATGGATAAGGGCCATGGGCTTATGGAAACAGAGCAGGGGGAGTTATAATTTAAAAATGTCGTGCCACATGAGTTATAGGATATAAGGATTTTTTTTTTTTTTTTGGCTGCACCCACAGCATGTGGAAATTCCCAGGCCAAGGATTGAACTGGCACCACAGCAGTGACAATGCCAGGTTCTTAACCCACTGAGCCACAGGGAACTCCTAGGATATAAGAATTTATATTAATCACAATCCTATTATGTGTTCTTATAGAACAAGCAGCCTAGAAGTATGAGACAGGGATCCTGTATTGAGAATATTGTAATCTGTGGAAGCAAACTACACAAAACAACTAGAGCAATATTAGCAAGGTGGAATATCAGCAAAAGTAAAATAGGTTTATGAGCAATACTCACTACCCTATTTGGGGCTATTAGTGGCAAGTTATAACATCTAAAGGACTAGTTTGAAGAGTCCACGCCTAAAATGGTGGTCCCCAAAAGTTGACATGCATCAGAATTACAAGGAGGGCTCATCAAAATATAGGGATCTGAGCCCCACTTCCAGAGTTCTGACTCTGTAGGTATAAGTGGGCTCTAGAATTAGCTTCTCTAGCAAGTTTCCAGGTGATGCTGATGCTGCTGGTCCACACTGTGAGAAGCACTGCCCTGACTGTCAACATTCTCCATGGCTTTGCAGGTTTAGTTCTACACACTCAATATAAAATCTGTTCAGCAGCCCTTCCTGATATCCTTTCACTGTAGCCTCACCCACTATAATCAATGTGTGTCCCTTGGCTACTCCAATCTCCTTTCCAAAAATGACATAAATGAAATCTCTAATCCTGATAGTCCCTCTTCTATGCATTTCTTTGAAGCTCAGAAATATACTTCTTGCTCTATTTCCCCTCCTATGCTTGTTTGTTCCTTCCAGTGTGCCTCATGCAAACCCTGTTCCATTGTAAACATATTCTTACACATTTTTAGCATTTTGTTTTCACTTTTCTTTGTTCAGTAAGATTTCCAGAATCTGCTTCCAAAATCTACGTGAATATGATGGTTGTAAATGGACTGAAGATCAGAGAGGAATTAATAAGTGACTTGAGCAAGATTTCTGGGTATAAACTCAATATACAAAAATCTGTTGTATTTCGATAAAATAGCAGTAAACAATTAGTGGAATTTTAAATGATTTTATTTAAAATAGCAGCTAGAATATCAAATATCTAGGAATAAATCTAACAAGATATGTAAGACATCCACAGACCCTAGAACTATAAAACTTAGTGACAAAAATTAAATAAGATAGATTAAAGGAGAAATATTCTCCCCCTTTTTTTGTCTTTTCAGGGCCACACCCACAGCATATGGAGGGTCCCTGGCTAGGGGTCAGATTGGAGCCATAGCCACTGGCCTATGCCATAGCCACAGCAATGCCAGATCCGAGACATTTGCAACCTACACTGTAGCACATGGCAACACCGGATCCTTAACCCACTGGGTGAGGCCAGGGATTGAACCTGCGTCCTCATAGATGCTAGTCAGATTCGTTTCTGCTGAGCCACGATGGGAACTCCAAATATCCCATTTTTATAAAGTGGAAGAATCAATGGCAAGAGGTAAATTCTCCCTAAATTGACCTTTAGACTTGATAAAGTCCCAGTCAAACTCAAATTCACAAAAGGATTTTTATGGAAATTGACAAACTCATTCTAAGATGTACATGGAAGTGCAAAGAGCCAAAATAACAAAAAGTGATCAAGCAAAATTGTTTAAGTCTACCAAATGGGAAAGCTTATATAATTCTATAATAACTAAAGTGGAGTGGTATTGGTATAAAAATAGACAGATCAAAGGGAAAAAATAGAAAGTCCAGAAACAGGAGAGTTCCCATTGTGGCTCAGCGGGTTAAGAACCCAACATAGTGTCTGTGAGGAAGTGGGTTTGATCCTTGGCCTCGCTCGGTGGGTTATAGGATCCAGCGTTGCTATGACTGTAGCATAGGCCAGCAGCTGCAGCTCTTATTCCAACCCTAGTCTGGAAACTTTCATATGCTGCGGTGCAGCTCTAAAAAAAAAAATAAAAGTACAGAAACAGATCCTCAATGTAATGGACACTTGATTTATGACAAAGGTAGCACTGCTGAGCTGTATGTAAAGGACAGTGTTGTAGGGAGGTTCCCAGGAAACAGACGACTTAGGAATGGAAATTCACATACAGATGGGTTATTAGGAAATACAGGAGCAGTACCTGTAAGGGAGTGAAAAGAGCACAACTGGGCAGGAGGAGAGGTTTAACTGTAATGCACTAGCAACAAAGGCCACGGCCAATTCTATGAGAAGCTCTGAAGTAGGATGGCTTTTTTTTAGAGATTTACAGATTGAGGCAAATGCAACCCTTCACTGGCCAGTCATTGGATGCATGCTGCCCCCAGGGAGGGAAACTAACCTTGGGTAAGGCAGCTCCCTTCTGTCAGGGACATTTCTAAAGAGAGACAGTTGTGAGTTATCCAGCAGTTGGATAAATGAATGTCTTGGTCCAGAAGCAGGGATCTGGGTAACAAAAGCACAGCAATGTAGTTCACCCTTTCTTCTAGTTGAGTACACTTGATATAATAAATTTAAACCATCTATGAACCTCTAGGATTCTGACTGGTTTCTTTTCCTAGCTCCCGAAGAAACTTATAAGAGAAAAGGTAAGTGGAACCAAGTAGTGTACGCACCGTTGCAGCTGGTTTTATGACCACAGCTGATGTTCATCATGTCTTTGCTCCACTGTCATTCTAGACTTCCTTCAGGCTTGGCTGGCACCTCTTCTAGTGTAGGTGGCAAAACTGGTGGAGTGACTCAGACTGTCATTTCCGATGGGTCCAAGCCCCTCAATACCTTGTCCTTTTCAGATGGGCCAAGGATGCTGCATTTGTCCATTTACTATTAAAACCGGGCATGAGAATACCAACAGGCACCTAAGTGGTCGCATGAATTCTGAGCATATTCTTAGCTGCCTCCATTGTATAGCAGCTGCCCTACTTTTTCCTAATGATAAGGGTCACTTACTCCTGCCAGAATGGGGACCCTTCTTCTTGTCCAAAGGCGGGAACCATAGCTTAAACACTATTGAGGGAGTTACCATTGTGGTGCAGCAGAAATGAATCCGACTAGGAACCATGAGGCTGCGTGTTCGGTCCCTGGCCTCACTCACTGGGTTTAGGATCTGGCATTGCTGTGAGCTTGCTGTAGTTCTCAGATGCAGCTCTAATCCTGTGTTGCTGTGGCTGTGGTGTAGACCGGCAGCTGCAGTTCCAATTCAACCCCTAGCCTGGAAACTTCCATATGCCACAAATGTGTCCCTAAAAAGAAAAAAAATTTTTTTGAGACTCCCAAAGCAAACTGCAGATTGAATAGAATATCTATCAAAATCCTAATGACTTTTTTTACAGAAATGGAAAAATTCACACTAAAATTTATGTGAAATATCAAGGGACCCCAAATAACCAAAACAGACTTATAAAAGAAAAAAGTTGAAGGACTCACACTTTCTGATTTCAAAATTTACCACGAAGCTGTAGTAGTCAAAACAGTGTGGTACTGGCATAAAGACATATGGACCAAAACAAAAAGACAACCTGCGAAATGGGAGAAAATAATTTCAAATGATGCAACTGACAAGGACTTAATCTCCAAAATATACAGACAGCTCAACAGCAAAAAAACAAACAACCCAATTGAAAAATGGGCAGAAGACATGAATAGACATTTCTCCAAAGAAGATATATAAATGGCCAACAAGCATGTGAAAAAATGCTCAACATCACTAATTATTAGAGGAATGCAAATCAAAACTATAATGAGGTACCACCTCACATTTGTCATAATGGCCATCATTGAAGAGTCAACAAACAATAAGTGCTGGTGAGGGTGTGGAGAAAAGGGAACCCTCCTTCACTGTTGGTGGGAATGTAAATTGATACAACCACTATGGAAAACAGTATGGAGGTACTTCAGAAAACTAAATATAGAACTACCATATGATA
The DNA here is from genome assembly GCA_004024745.2 of Catagonus wagneri. Classification (NCBI taxonomy): domain Eukaryota; kingdom Metazoa; phylum Chordata; class Mammalia; order Artiodactyla; family Tayassuidae; genus Catagonus; species Catagonus wagneri. The sequence continues at coordinate 2,915,894 of PVHT021183524.1, forward strand.
CAGCAAGCCCAGTCCTGGGCATATATCTGCACAACACTTTCATTGAAAAAGATACATGCACCCCTATATTCATTGCAGCACTATTCACAATATCTAAGACATGGCAACAACCTAAATGTCCATTGACAGATGAATGAATTAAGATGTGGTACATATCCACAATGGAATCCTACTCAGCCATAAAAAAGAATGAAATAATGCCATTTGCAGCAACATGGATGGAACTAGAGACTTTCATACTAAGTGAAGTTAAGTTAGAAAGAGAAAGACAAATACCATATGATATCACTTATATCTCAAATCTAATATATGGCATAAATGAACCTATCTACAGAGAAGAAACAAACTCATGAACATGGAGAACAGACTTGTGGTTGCTGAGGGGGGAGGGAGTGGGATAGACTAGGAGTTGGGGGTTTGTAGATGCAAACTATAGCATCTACTAACAATGAGATGTTACTGTATAGCACAGGAAACTATATCTAATCACTTGTGATGGAACGTGATAGAGGATAATGTGAGAAAAAGAATGTATATATGTATAACAGGGTCACTTTACTATACAGCAGAAATTGACAGAACATTGTAAATTAACTATAATAAAAATTTTTTTAAAGACATATGGGCTGATGGAATGACATAGAGCCCAGAAACAAACCTTCATATATAAGTTCAAATGATTTTTGACTAGGATACCAAGACCATTCAGTAGGGTAAAGGACGATGTTTTCAACAAAAAGTGCTGGGAAAACTGGATATCCATACACAAAAGAATGAATTTGGAAATTTATCCCACACCATCTGTAAAAATTAACTCAAAATGGATCAAAGACATAACTGTAAAAGCTAATAGTATAAAACTCCTAGAAGAAAACTTGGGGGAAAGTTTCATGACATTGGATTTGGCGATAATTTACTTAACCCTTAAATAAATTACTTAATCCTCAAATACCATAGTTCCCTGAATTATAAAGTATTGTGATTACTAATATTACCACCTCAAAGGACTATTATGAGGCTTAAATGAGTTAATGCCCAGAATGTACTTAAAACAGTACCTGGCACAAAGTAAGCACCGCCATTATTAGAGTACGTTGCTAAAATAAAGGTGTGCACATGATGTAATAGTACAGAGGTAGGACACTTAGACCAAATAAGAGAGGGGATGCCTGCTCTACTACTTAACTGCTGTTAGTTATGACCTTGGCCCAGTCACTTAAACTTCGTGTTCTCACCTGCTACAACAGAGATATAATGTCAGTTACTGATACAATAAGCTTATGTTTGTGCAATTAAATGAGAAAATACATGAGGACTAGATGAGTAAATGGAACACGGCAGGTTTAACAAATAAATGTTTCCAGTTGGATCTGGTGGAAAGGTAAATAAATTATTCTTGTATTCAATTTTTACTTGCATGCATCTTTTCCAAATAATTTAACAAGTGTACTAGGTTTAGAAGTAGGTTTCCATAAATATTCATTCAGATCACAAAGCCACCTAGAAGTAATGTTAAATGATGAGTAGTAGATTAGCACAATTCTCTTGTTTGCTTTTTCAAAATCATCATGGAAATGCCTTACAGTTATATTCATTTTTTTTTTTTTTTTGACTGCAGTTGTGGCATGTGGAAGTTCCCAGGCCGGGGATCAAACCTGTGCCACAGCAATGACTGGTGCCACAACAGTGACAAGGCTGGATACTTAACCCACTATGCCACTAGAGTATTCCCTGGTTATGTCCATTTTTTGAGGTACATTGTGTCCACCTGAGAAAGTAGATAAACATAATACCTTGATTTCCATTTGGCAAAAATGATTTTTCCCTCATCTGTATTACTTTATGTTTCCCTCACGTCACTTCATTTAGAGTTCTATTATAGCACGGAGTATATTGTGTTATAATCACAGTTCATTCAATTTATTCCTTTCTTTGTTTAAAAAAGAACAATGGCAATTAGTTACATACTTATATGTTTAGCTCCCTTCCTAAACTGAGTTTTTTGAGTAACTGTATCATAGCCATATCCATAGTATCTGGACATAAGCTGGAACATAATACACTGACTCTCACTGTTTGGTGAAATGAGTAGGATCTGAAGTGTGCTGTTGTAAGCAAGTGAGTCTAGTATAAAGTTAAGGGGACTCTAGGAATTTATGTGAAAATCATAGTCTGATCTTCTCCTTTGATAGATGAAAAACCCAAGCCTGGAATTGTTAAGTGATTTGCCAAAGGTTACTTAGCTAGTTAAAAGGTAGAACCAAGACTAAAATCCCAAACTCCCACCAACTAGTCCAGATACCAATCCACTACAGTGACCTGCTTTTCAGATCCCAGGAATTTGGTGTCTACCTCTACTAACTCACCACAACTGCTATTGTTGGTCACCAGTCCCATTTGTGCTGCTAAATCCAGTCAGTGCTTCTCAGCCCTATTTGTGGTCTCTGGCTCTGATGACCCCATCTCCACCTTTCAATTCTTTCCTCCTTGCCTTCAGAGGCATTCCACTCACATAGTTCTCTTCTCTCTCTAGCCATTGTTGCCCAGACTTTGTGGGTTTCTGTTCATCTACCACTGCCTTTTAAACTTAGTGCTTCCCAGGATCCTCTCTACTGTTTCTTCTATATCCTTTGATTGACCTCGTCCATGCTTAGGACTTAAATTACCAGCTGTAATTTAATTCAACTTCTCTCTTCATTCAAAGACCTTTGTTAATTCTTTGAATGAAGAATTCAAAGGATATTGAATTCTTATAGGATATTTCCCTCTGGGTGTGAAGGTTCCCTCCATCAATTTACAGCTGCATTGCAGATGTCTTTGAGTGCCTAATAAATTGCACTTTTTTATTCTAGGTAAAAGAGAATGCAGCAAGAGACAAACTATCATCTTTATACTGAATATATTTGTTTCCTATTGCTGTTGTAAAAAATTACCACAAACCTAGTGTCTAAAAACAACACAAATTTATTATCTTACAGTTCTGTAGATCAAGAGATCGTAAAAGCAAGGCATTGGCAGGTCTGCCTTCTCTCTGGGAGCTTGAGGGGAGAATATGTTTCCCTGCCTTTTCCAGGTTCTAGAGGCCCCCAGCATTCCTTGGCTCCATCTGCAAAACCAGCAGTGCAGATTCTTAAAATATTTCTTTCTGAACTCTGCTTCCAACATTGTATCTCATTCTCTGACTCTCCTGCCTCCAGCCCACCAGACAATCTAAGATAACTCCCCATCTCAAGATCCTTAATTTAACATACCTGCAAAGTCCCTTTTGCCATGTAGGGTAACATTCACAGGTTCTGGAGATTAGGACATGAACCTCTTTCAGGGACCATGATTCTGTATACTATAACTAACAAAGTTGGTATTGGATATTACCTGTGCACACAGAGCTCCCTAATGCTAAAGTCTAAAATCAAAGTTTTACTAACTGTAGTCCTGGACCAGGCACCCTCTATCCCACCCCTAGGCCCTGCTCCTGGTGAATTAGAGATGAACGCAGAGTTCCCTAATGGAATCTTTCTTTTTCTTCTTCTCTTCTTCTTTTTATTTTTGCTCCACCCACAGCATGTGACAGTTCCTGGGTCAGGGTCTGAAGCTATGTCACAGTAGTGACAGGAGCCACAGCAGTGACAATGGTGAATCCTTAATCTGCTGGGCCATGAGGGAACTCCAGAAGCTTTCATTTAAGAGGAAAAAAAATAGGATGGGTTACACATATCTATTTTCTCCTTTTCATTTCACCAGTCAGGAAAACACTGCTTCAGGGAGGAGTGAGCTGGGGGCAGGTGCAGGGAGAGACCAGGATTATATTATCTACGAATGAATGTTATTTTGTATTGAAGGAAATATGATGGGTGAAGAATAAGTGTTTCCCCAACAACATATCCATTTTTGAACTTATCATCATATCCCAGGAATCTGATCATCCTCTTGGGACTGTCACTGCTATTATCTAGTACCTTAGATCAGAAACTTGTAGATAACCTAGACTCATTTTTCTTCACATCTTGGTAAATGTTCCCACGGTTTACCCTGGCACCCATACTAGAAACCTGGCCTACTCGTCTCTTCCTCACTTGATGCTGTCACCTCTACTACCTCAACAGTGCTCACATCTATCCCTTCCTCTGCCAGTTCCCACTGCCGATGCTTTGGTTAAGCCTCTCACCACTTCTTATCTAGAGTACAACTATGACCTTGTAATGGTCTTCTACCTCAAGTTTTGCTCTTTCTGTCCATTTTCACTTCCATACCTTTACTCACGAAGCTTTCTTTGTCTGGAATTAAACGTGCTTTCCAGTTACTATCTCCAAATCCCCACACCCCGGACTTCCAGTTTACCCAAGGATCAAGCAGAATTGACTGTTCAACATCCAGGGTCAGACTTGAACCTAGGTTTCTTTGACTCCAAAGTCCAGGCTCTTAACTGCTCTTGCGCGACTGTTTTTTCTTGTTAGAAAGATGTTTTAAAGTCCAGTGAGCTTTATACTTTATTTATTTATTTTTTTTTTTTTGCCTTTTGTCATTTTATGGTCGCGGGTTTATGGCCGCACCCGCGGCATGTGGAGGTTCCCAGGCTAGGGGTCTAATCGGAGCTGTGGCCACTGGCCTGCGCCGCAGCCCCAGCAACGCAGGATCCGAGCCGCGTCTGCAACCTACACCACAGCTCACGGCAACGCCGGATCGTTAACCCACTGAGCAAGGGCAGGGATCGAACCCGCAACCTCATGGTTCCTAGTCGGATTCGTTAACCACTGCGCCACGACGGGAACTCCGACAGTGAGCTTTATACTTTAAAAACACCTTTGCGTGCATTATTTTCTTTTAGCCACACAAATCTCCAACGTAGGCGGAACGGGTAGTTATCCTCATTTACAAAATGAGGGAGCAGTCTGGGGAATTAAGGCCAGGTCCGTCACACGCTGCTGCTGGTGAACGAGTGTCATTCAGCAGTCATCCACATTAGCCGTGCACTCAGCCCCCTCTGGTCCCAGTCCTTGGAGAACCTTCCTGCACACTGCAGAACTGGCCGTGGTGTCCTCCCCACTCTGGACTAGGCCACTGCTCTTTCCACCACAGGCACCCCAGCGATCTCAACAGGGACCTTCCCACTTGCAGTGACGCGATCAGTGACGCCAAACAGTGACGTACACTGAAGTGACTTACCCGGAGCCAGGTGCCGGCAGGACAGCCACACCATGGGGGCCCCTATTCTAGAGGGCAGAGGGTAGGGCACGTGGGGGAAAGCCGCAAAACCCGCGGGGGGCTACTCGGGGCCCTAAAACCAGGATCCCGCGGGCACGCCACCAATCGATTGCTAAGTGACGCCAGCGCGCAAAGGCGCGTGCGCGGCCACGGCGGTTTGCGTGAGAACGGACGCGCGCCGCGGCGACGGCGGCGGAGGCGGCGAGGACGGCGGCGACGGCAGCGGCCGAGGGGGCGGTGGCTACGAGGCGGGTGCGAAGCGGGCGGAAGAGGCGTCTGTGCCGGCGGCGAGGTCGCAGAGGAACATCGTGGGGGTGAGTAGCCGCGGCCTCGCTGGGGAGGTGGGGCCTGGCCGCACCTGCTGCGCGGGCCCGGGACGCGGGGACGCGCGCCCCTCCACGCCCCTCAGTCGCTTTCTCCGGGGGCGGGGAAGGAGCGGGGACGGGGGCTGACGAGGGTCAATTCCTGGAAGCGGGCGCTCTGGGAAGCGGCAGCCGGGGACCGGCGAAGACCCTTTAGTCCTGGAAGGTGTCGTGGGGAGGAGGCGTCTGGAGGGGTTCGGGGTGGTTCTGCCAAGCTTTCAGACCGAGAAGTCGGAATCCCGAGAAGCCCGGGTTCCTGGAGCAGCCTCACCTCCTGCCCGGCGAGACCGGGCCGAGGCGGAGCCGGGGACGCTGTGATTGGGGTTCGGAAAGTTTGGCATTGCTGGGGCTTTCAACGCCCCTGCCCTGGCAGGGCTCCGAGGAGGAGCCGGTTGTTATGGAGAGAGTTGTGAATCAGTGCCTGCGTGCGGCATCAGACACACCCACGACCTGGGGAAGGCGATCTGTCAGTGTAGAGGGGGCGGCCAACCTGTTGCCTGGTATTTCCAACTTCATGGGTGTGTGCACGTGTTTAATGCGCCCACAAAACTTTGGCGGCACTGAGCATTTTTACCACGTTGCTGCAGATTTTGAGGCAAAGGGGCAGATAGCTATCTACGGTTCCTCCTCCTATACTCAAATCAGCTGTTTGATTTCCCTAAACTATGTTGCCCTTTTGTATTATTAGGGCCAAGGAAGTGTGGAGGCGGTGGTTTTTATTTTTCTTAAAAGTAGTGGAGGCTTGCCGTTTACTAGGCAGAAAATACAGATTCTCTTCAGCGTGTAGGGTAGAAAATGTAGATGGTCAGACAAGCTTGGTTGGAAAGATGCAGCTAATCATTAGTCCAGGCCTTTCCTCTCAGGGCCCTTGATTCTCTCGTGAGTAGATGTGTGGTAGGTGTAGTGACCGTGCTTGGGAGAAAGGAGTATTGGAGGTAGAAAAGAAGTCAGCCTTTTCTGACTGTTGGTGAAGACAGTGACTAGAACTGGCAGAAAGAGACTATACTGAAATTTAATCATGATTTGTGCAGGAATTAAAAAAAAATAACTTTCCATTTAGCTTTAAAATTCTGTGATTCAGTTTCATAACTAAGGATCTGTAAAGTACGTTACTTGAGGTTCTTTCATCTTGGAACCAGTGACAACCTTGCTCTGCTACTTTGAATCCAGTATCTTTTGCTCTGGAATATAATAGCTTTTGGGACAGGAATGACTTTTGTTTTCATCAGGGCCATATCCCCAGTACCTATGAAAGTGCGTGCCACAGGATAGGCGTGTAATAAATATTTAATATATATGACACCATGGATAAGTCGTGGATCAATGTATAGCCAGCATTTAGCTCAGTCCTTCACATAGGTAATACCTTTGTCCCCTGTGCCCATTATTATGCTACATGTGGGAAGAGGATTGTGGGATTGCAAATGACATAAAAGACCTGTTTTTTCCCCCCTTTAAGAGCAAACAGTCTAGCTAGGAAAATAAAGCATATCAAATAATTATGAAACCCAATGAGGTATGTAAACAGATGCTATGTAAGATGTTATACTTTTGAGTGCAGTAGAAATTTAGAAGAGATAAGACTTGTGGGCTGAGTTGGTGAACTCTTTGGGAGAGGTAAGATTTGATCTTGTCTTTGAAAGAAGTGTGAAATTTCTCTTAAGAGATAGTCGTATGTTAAGAAAAGTGTGATTTTGGTCATTGGGCGAGGTGTTGAGGCCTTTACATGTGGAGCAAAAGTCTGGTAGGAGAGAATGGGGAAGATAAGGTTTAGCAGGTGGGGAAGGGCAGGTGTTAAGACTAACACCGGTTTATCACCATTCCACTAATAACAAGATAGAGCCTGCTTGGGAGGGATGGGAGTTGTGTTACTCAAAGTAGAGTCTTAGACAAGACTAAGTGTTATCCTTATTTAAAATGAAAGGATATTGTAGTTGAACCAAATACTATAGTTGAACCAAATCAGAGGTACAGTATACCTCTGACTTCAGTTACTAATTAGAATAAATGCCTCCCTAATGTGCACGTGTCTTCTGTACTTAGTCAGCAGCGCACGTCCTCATTTCTAAAATCTGCCTGATGTGCTTGGGCCGTTCCATTGGAAATTTACTGAAATGATGTACCCAAAGCAATTATCCAGCCACTCTCAGTGACACAGTTTTGCTTGGGATTATCTCCTTTGGTGGCCTATGAGGTTTGTAGTGACTGCTGATGCTGTAAAAAATACAAATAATGTTAGCTGGAAAAGGGTCATTTGAAGAAAGGGTGCTCAAAAATACTGGCAAAAAGATTTGAGAAAGTTAAAGGTGCTGTTGCTAAATACTGAACGCTTAGTCTTCATCTTTTGTTAAGTGAGCATTCTTTTGACTGTTGCATAAACCTGAAGTTGAATTGCCAACCTGTGTAATGTTGCAACACCAAATGTTGCATTATTTAATAACTCAGCAAATATTTACTGGGTGCTGGCTAGGAAGACAAAGAATAAAACTCAGTATACCTGAGTTACCAGGAGTTCATGAGAGGAGACAAACACTAATCATAATACGTTATGAGAAGAGTTCATCACTTTTTTTGATCTTTTTAGGGTTGCACCTGCAGCGTATGGAAATTACCAGGCTAAGGGTTGAATTGGAGCTGTAGCCGCCGACCTACACCGCACTCACAGCAACACTGGGTCCTTAGTCTTCTGATTGGGGCCAGGGATCAGACCTGCATACTCATGGATACTAGTCAGGTTCAGTACTGCTGAGCCACAAGGGGAACTCTGAGTTCATCCCTTTTAAACACAACATTGTAAATCAACCATACTTCAATTAAAAAAAGTTCCTGTTGTGGCTCAGAGGGTTAAGAATCTGACTGGTATCCACTAGGATGCAGGTTTGATCCCTGGCCTCCCTCACTGCAGCTCCTATTCAACCCCTAGCCTGGGAACTTCCATATGCTGCAGGTGGGGCCCTAAAAAAAGTTACCACTTTTGGAATGAATAAAATGCTGAAGGAGTAGGTCACTTTGGCTGGGGGAAAATTACAGAATTGGGGAAAACTTTAAAGAGAAGAGGGTGGAACTTAGCCCTGAAGTTGAGCTACTGTTTTGCCATGTAGGAAAGGGAAAACAATCCTTCCAGGCAGAGAGGAGATCATAAGCAAAGTTGCCAAAGGTTAAAATTGAGATTTTTTGGAAAACCTTGAGTTGTTAAATTTTGTAGGCTTCTTGTGTGCAGGAGTGATAAGGCAGGCAAGGTACTGTTGGAGCTAAATTATAAGTGGACCTTCCATTCTAAAAAAACCTAGAATCACTCCTTCCAACTCTACCTCTGTGTTGGTAATGTAGAACCTTGGAAGATAGAATAATCAGAAAGTTAACTGGCAGTGTCATATGCAGAATTGCTTTAGAATGGAGAGATTGGAAGACCAGTTAGGATGCAGGTGAGAGATGCTGGGAGCCTGAAGAGAGACGGTGGGAATGGGTGGCTTGTAGAGATATTTTAGATATTAAAATTTCTAAATGTTTTGAACAGCTGGAGGTGAGATAGAAGTCATAGGTGACATGACTAGCTTGAGTAACTGGTGATTATGAGGACATTAATTAGAAAACACAGGAGGAGGAACAGACTGACAGTGGAGGGAAGAAATTATGGCACGTCGGAGCTTAGAGAGGTCCATTAGGCAACTGGAAATCCTACTTCAGAGTTTATGAAACAGTTTTGGAAAACTTGTAACTAACAGCCTGCAGGGTTGTGGAAGTGGTACCATTCTAGGAGTTTGTACAGAGGTCAATGCTGTGGACCTCGGAGTTAGAAAAACCTGAAGCCACATCTCTATAGAATTGGGGAAGACTTTTAAGAGAAGAGGGTGGAACTTAGCCCTGAAGTTGAACTACTGTTATGCAGCTATTGGTTGGGTTGGGTGACCTTGGGCAAGTTATTTAGCACCTCTAAACCTAAGTTTCTTATGTAAAGTCAGGTTAATAATAGTTGAAAGAATTGTTATGGATATTAAGATAGTATGTGCATAAGAGCACAGTGCAGTGCCAAGCTGATAAATGCTTAACAGATGACAGCTGTTACTAGTAGTGGTAGTGGTAGTAGTAGTGATAAGTAGTAGTAAGTAGTGGTAGTAGTTACAGTTGCAGAGGTAGTAGAAAATAATTCTACCAGAAAAGTTGAGAGTAAGAACTGGAAAGGGCAAGGAGTGGGAACTTTTGGAAATCAACAACTTAGATCAAACTTAGATGGATTTTCAGACTTAAGCGTGCATCAGAAATAACTGGAGGCTTTGGTAAAACACAGATTTCTTAGTCCCACCTCCAAAGTTTCTGATTTAGTAGGTCTGGTTGGGGCACAAGATTCTGCATTTTGAACAAGTTCTCAGGTGATGCTATTGTTATTCCTAGAACCACACTTTGAGAGCCACTGATTAGAGGGTTAACGAAAGAATAGGAACCAGCATAGAGACTAACAAAGAGATTGAGGTTGATGGAGAACCTGAAGAGTTTAGAGAAGGATAAGGAAATCACATTCTGCAGACTCTCTAGATCTACCAGTCTGCTTTCCAATTCCATGGACCTCCTCTCATTCTTATTTCTATCTTCTCCAGAATTTGGTGTGATGCTTGGCACATAGCATTGTTTGAATGAACATCTGAAGCTTCTTATTACTGTCCTTGTGCGTGATTGCTCAAACTCACACCAGATTTTATTCATCCTCTTATTGTTTCTAACTTTATAGACACACACACACAAACACAATAACTGGAGAAAATTTCTTTTCAGTAGCTGATGCAAAGCTCAGTGCTTTGACTTTGTGTTAGATGCACCCCCCCCACACACAATGTCAGAGAGTTCAATTTAGAAAATATTAGTAACAGGTATTAAGACTACAGCCTGTGTCTTGTATTAGGAACTTTGCAGGTTAATTGGGTAAGCAAATAATACACTCCCTGTACCTGGGACAGTTATAATAGGATGGGAAAAATGGGCAAAACTCAAAGGAGAGAAACAAGATGAGATATAGTCACAGAAATATGGGTAGAGAAGAGCCAGAATATAAGGACTTCTTTCTTGTATGCTCATATACTTTGGATCTTACATGTCTCATATTCATATAGCACAAATGTTCTTATCTACGATAGGAAAGTTATAAGGGAGTTCTGCTGGATAAAGAAATCAAACTATCCTTGTGCAGAGATATAAATGTATTGTAAAGAGATTTCAGGAGTTAAATTGTGGCTTAATAGACCAGTTAGCTACTCACCATGCTTCTTGGGCTCTTGTGCTCTCTTATTTTTTCTGCTAACATTCATTAAGTATTTACTATGTGCCAGAAACTGTGCAGTGTTGCACATAGAGAAATGAGTAGACATCAAGGACTTGAAGTTAGAATCATTCAGTCTTACGAATGCAAGAAAAAATATGGAGATACACAACAATTTTTTTTAAAGCAAAGAATATATGATTTGGTAGAGGCGAAAAAATGTCTACAATATTCATAGACTATGATAAGTCCTATATAAATATTGATCACAGACTTGTTCCTGCAATACTTGTTCAGCACCTGAGTGTTCAGTTTTGATTTCAACTCATAAGCTCTTACAATGTTTTAGAAATTATAACATGTCAGAAGTCCACATTAGTCTCCTGGGCTGCCTTGTGAATCTTTTTGTTTTATTTTATCTATTTACTTTTTTTGTCTTTATGCCTTATCTAGGGCCGCACCCGTGGCATATGGAGGTTCCCAGGCTAGGGGTCTAACAGGAGCTGTAGCTGCTGGCCTTCACCACAGCCACAGCAACGCAGGATCCGAGCCGTGTCTGCACCCTACACCACAGCTCACGGCAACGCCGGATCCTTAACCCACTGAGCAAGGCCAGGGATCGAACCTGCAACCTCATGGTTCTTAGTCGGATTTGTTAACCACTGAGCCACAACGGGAACTCCTTGTGAATCTTTTTGTGATACAAAAAAATACTCTGGCAGTCTGTGTCCTTGTTTTCTTGGTTTGGGAAATAAAAGTACATATAAGCAAAAAGATCATTAACAACTAGCTATTATTTATCAAGTGGCTGCATTATGCTAGGCTTTTTCTTTATGTCACTTAATCCTTGTAATAGCAGCCCTGTAAATTGGATATGATCCTCATTTCACTAATAAGGCAGCTGAGTTTCAGAATGTGAAGAACAATTTGCCTATGGTTTTTGGCCAGTGAGGTTGGGATGGGCTTCAGTCCCAGCTTGGTCTCCACAGCCAGTGCTCTTCATGTCAACTGGGGTCCTGGCATGCAGATTTTGAAGCACCGTGGGAACTGCAAAGAGGTAAAACAGATGGGGAAATCTAATCCTGTTTCTGTGATTTGGGGAAAGTTGTTAGAGAAGTTAGAATTTTAATAACTGCTTGAATGATTGAAAACAATTTGACAACACTGTTAGGGATGAAGGGCAAAAGGAGGTGGATGAAGGTCACAGTGCTTGACTTTCCTGTGAAGACATGCTGTATCTGGCTCAAAACTTTTTATTTTAGTGGAATGACAGAATATTTTACATAAGCATTTGTATTCTCTATGTATAGGTGCAGTCTTCTAGCGGAAGAATTTACTTTTCCAAGCTAATGACGTATTAAGTAAATTCAGAACTGCTTTTTTTATCACTTAGTGAAAAACATCTTGATGCTCACCCCAAATAATGAGTACTTGAGATTTTCCAACTAATCCTCTTTCTCTCCACACCACTTAGTCCTTTCACTCACCCAAGTGCTTATTTTTTAATCTATTTACAAGCTAAATATTTGTATATTCTACTTCTGGTTTAATGTTCTTATTCTGATTTGATTTACGCCTTGTAGGTCCTATTTTGTACATTTCTGAACATATCAACTGTCATCATCTTTATAAGGCATAGCTGATTTCTGCTAATTTCACAATAAACTTCTTAATAAAACTGTAATTTTGTGTGTGGATAAATATTAAACCCTGTATTATCTATTACTGTGTGACAAATTACCCCCAGGTTTAGCAGCTTAAAACAAACATTCCTCTTTTTTTTTTTTTGCCTTTTTGTAATTTTGGGGCCACACTCGCGGCATGTGGAGCTTCCCAGGCTAGGGGTCTAATCGGAGCTGTAGCCACTGGCCTACACTGCAGCCACAGCAACGCAGGATCCGAGCCGTGTCTGCAACCTACACCACAGCTCATGGCAACGCCGGATCGTTAACCCACTGAGCAAGGCCAGGGATCGAACCCGCAACCTCATGGTTCTCGGTCGGATTCGTTAACCACTGCGCCACGACGGGAAGTCCAAAACAAACATTTCTTATCTAGCAATATCTTTGGGTCGGGAACTCAGGTGAAGCTTAGCAGAGTAGTGCACTCAGTTGCATTTGTGCTGCAACCAGCCCCGCAGCAGTCATCTGAAGGCTTGACTGGAGCTGGAGGACCTGCTTCCAGGATTACTGCAGCCTAGATAGTCTTTCTAGGGCTGTTTTGAGTAACTTCACAACACGTCAGTTGGCTTTACCCAGGCCAGGTGATGTAAGAGAGAGTAGGGAGGAAAATATATACCTTCTATATCTTATTTTGACTGTACACACTACACTGCCACTTCTTAATGATCAATGTTATAAATGGTCACTAAGTCTAGCCTACACTCAAGGAAGGCAGTTAGGTTTCACCTTTTGGGGGGGGAGGGAACATCAAAGAATTTGTAGACATATTTTGAAACAACCATAAGTCCTTTGTCATATGAAGCCATTTCCTCTGCTGAAATTGATTATCTCTTTTGTTGCACATGCTCTAATCTTTCTGACTTGTGTAGCCACAGTATTTCTGGAATGCTCTAAAGAAAAGAAAATCAAAACAAGTTTTTATAAATTAAGATTTGTTGGTGATTTCTTAAAGTTTTGCATCTATTTCATTAGCTTCAGTTCCAATACATCTGGAATCTATCATTTTTATCTTATTTTATGCATTCATTCTTATATAATTGCCCTTATTTAGGGGTTTTCATAATTAATGTTAAGTAGAACCAAACATTTATATAAATGAATTTACTTTTCAAACTTTCAGAAGAAAGTACTTGTCTAAGCAGTGTCAGAAGGCACACATTGTAACTTCCATAGAGCATAGACTTTGGGTTACATGATGAGTAACACTTGAGTATTAACTTATATTAAAGTCCTTTGGGTACTTCAGAAACTCTTTTTGAATAAGTCCTAAAGTATGTCCATTTAATTTCAAATCTCATTCTTTAGAAGGTGTCTGTATATAGAAGATAATTGGTTTAGTCAGGAAACCTTTTCAGAACACATCAGAAACATATTTTGGGTTTTTTTTCAGAAACATATTTTTTTTTTTCAGAAACATATTTTTGGTTTATATTTTGGGAATTAATTTCTTTAGATGGTAACCAGATCATGGCTTCACCACTCCTACCCACAAAGTATCAGTTATCTGCTTGCTTTTTTCTTTTAACTTTTTATTTTAACCTGATTTTAGATAGAAAAAATTCTCATGTAACCTTTACATCCCCCAAATATTAACATTCCTGTGTATCTTTTCAGAAATATTGTGTGTATATTGCATATTCTTTCGTTTATTCTTAAATATAAATGTCACCTACCATGCTACTGTACTACATCTTGCATTTTTTTTCATTGTATCTTGGAGGCTATTTCATATCAGTACATGAAAAGACTTCCTCATTCTCTTCAGCCAGCTACATAATGTTCCATTGTATAGATGTTGTCAGGAAAAATTGTGAAGGACTCTGACATGGGCATAAAATATTACTGACTCTTCTGTCTTGTACCTTCCAGGTTGTCTGTACCTTTCACTGTCGTTGAGCTATTTCATAACTCCACAAATTGTAGAAAGCTGGGAATAATGCAGATGATTCTTTTCCCTAGAAACACAAATTAATTTTGTTGAGTGTAATAGAGTTGAACGCTCTCCTGGGGATATTGAGCAGTTTTGCATCTACTTGTAAAGCAGTTTCAGCATTCCAGATAGTGTGTGTGTGTGTGTGTGTGTGTGTGTGTGTGTGTGTGTGTGTTCTTTGACTTCCTCTTTGAACTGTTTATATTATCTGGCTTCTTTAATTAATCCATTAAATAAAATCCTTGACATGTTTTGTAGTTGTACAATTTTATTTTTTAAAAAATAGCCTTTTAACATACATAACAAATTTCTTTTTGATGGACATTTTGTTTATAACGCAGCTCATGCCAGTTTTAGCTTTAATCTCTAGAAAAATCTCTGCTAGCCTGAAGCAGTACTTTGTGATGTCTTGCCGAGGAGATTAAGGGGTGAGAAAGCTTTGATAATTTTTTCCCTCAAACATTGTGACCTGGTCCCTGTCCTCAAGGAGATTATAGCCTAGGAGGAGGAGAAATGTTATCAGATGAAGAGTAGCAGGGAAGTTGGCTCATCTCCTGCAGGAGAGCTAAGTGTAAGTCCTCCTAAGGGAACTGGCATTGGCTTGCTTTCCTCCCTGCGTGTGCTTTTTCTCATGGGCCCCTCATCTGTGCTAGCAGAGGCAGAACTAGACACCTCTCTTCCTTGTGAAGCTGGGTGCCAGTGTTCCTGTTTTTTTTTTTTTTTTTTGGCTGTCCTATGGCATATGGAGTTCCCAGGCCAGGGATCAAATCTGAGCTGCAGTTGCGAAGTACACTGCAGCTGTGGCAAAGCCAGGTCCTTAACCCACGGTGCGGGCTAGGGACGGAACCTGCATCTCAGTGCTCCAGAGATGCTGCTTGTCCCCTTGTGCCACAGCAGGAACTTCCAGTGTTCCTGTTTTTAATACTGGCTGTGGAACTAGTCAAGTCTTGGCCACTCAAAAGGAAACCCACGGCTCCACCATGGGTTATTGGTTCTCACAGACAGTGGCATTAGCAAGAAACTATAGTGGAATCACATAGTTGGGGTAAGAGTGGGGTTAGTGGTTATATTCTAAAGTCAAGACAACATAAAAATCAAGTACTGTCAAAATTTTTCTTTAGAAGATCCTTTAGTGCCTACAAAGTACCACGTCATGATTTTTTAAATTTATGCACGCCCCAACATAAGCTAATTTGGATTATGAGAATTTAATTTTACTGGAAGTTTTATTTGACACCCCTAGTTTGGCTTATCAACACCTCATTTCATGAGTGCTACCATTACTGAGCATTTCCTGGCTTGCCTCAAAAGCCCCGCAATGAAGCTATCTTTGCAGTTATGTAATTGGTGGTTTGGTGGTTAAGTTCTTTCAAGTATTTATTTTGCTGTTGTGTAGTAGTAATAATCGTGTGTGCATTTGCATTGTTTTCAGTGTTTTCTTTGTTCTGCCTTCTGTCATACCTCCACTAAAGATTTCATCACCTGAACCTTAAGAAATGTACGCTTTGTTAACTACTGAAGTAATTGTGTACCATTTATTTTAGTGGCTAGTAAACTCTTCTGATGTGTGGAAATCATGTATTGAGAGGTTTTGTTTTTGTTTTGTTTTGTCTTTTTAGGGCTGTACCTGCTTAGGTGGAGGTTCTCAGGCTAGGGGTCCAATCGGAGCTGTAGCCACTGGCCTACACCACAACCACAGCAACTCAGGATCCAAGCCATGTCTGTGACCTACACCACAGTTCACGGTAACACCAAATCCTTAACCCACTGGGCGAGGCCAGGGATCAAGCCCCCATCCTTACGGATGTTAGTTGGGTTCAGTAACCACTGAGCCACGGCAGGAATTCCCTATTGAGAGTTTTTAAAGGAAGAGTTAACTGTTAATTCTCCTAAGGCAGGATAACTCTATTCTATCACCTCTTTACCTCCCCGTTATCAGTGTTTCTATATAGCCTTCAGTTAATTCTTTGCTGCCTCCACTTATTTGTCAGTGGTTGAGGAACTTCTTTACCCTCTATTTCAGGCTTGATTATAGCAGAGAGCGTACAGTCATGCAGTGGAGAAATGGAGAGCTCTATTTCTTTACTTTTTTAGGGTTGTACCAGCGGCATATGGAAGTTCCTAGGCTGGGGTCAAATTGGAGCTATACCTGCCAGCCTATGCCACAGCCACAGCAACGCAGCATCTGAATTGCATCTGTGACCTACACCACAGCTCACAGCAACACCGGGTTTGTTACCGCTGAGCCACGAGGGCACTCCAAGCTCTGACTATTTCTGACTCCTCCTTCCAGGTACATAGTTGAATTCATCTGAGTTAAATTTGAATATGTTGTGACTCCTTTGTGGTGAGAATTGACCTAGTTCAGGTGGAGTTGGGGAGAAGATTCCCAGGTGGCTTCCTTTTATCTGTCTGTCTAATACTTCTGAGAAGACACCTAAATAAGCTCTGATGTTCAGAGAAGGCTTCCTGGTGAAGGGAACACCTCATTAGGCATAAAGATAAAGACTTTATGCGGGGGTTGAAAGGAATATGTATTTTGGGCAGAGAGATGGCTAAGTGTGTCACAGTAAGTGGTGACTAAGTTCGATATTGCTGAAGCACAAAGTGAGAGGCAGGGCGTCCTGAGGGAGGAGACCAGAGTGGTGAGCAGGTCTTGATTCACGGAGGGTGGGTATACTCCATAGACGTGTATACCAGCCCAGTGACCATAAACCAAACATAGACTCTATTAATACTGTGATCACTA
This sequence comes from Catagonus wagneri, assembly GCA_004024745.2. Taxonomy (NCBI): domain Eukaryota; kingdom Metazoa; phylum Chordata; class Mammalia; order Artiodactyla; family Tayassuidae; genus Catagonus; species Catagonus wagneri. The sequence goes on from PVHT021183524.1 coordinate 2,933,070, forward strand.
ATAACTACCCTTTGTTAAGCACTTACTATATGCCAGGAACTGTATCAAGTGGGATTATAGTTATTATCCCATTTAATCCTCTGGGCTGTTCACAAGTAAAAATATGGAGGTACAGAGAAGTAACTTGTTCAAGGTCATGTCATAGATTCTGAAGTGCAGAGATCTGACTCCAGAGACTTTATTTTATTTTATTTTGCTTTTTAGGGCCGTACCCATGGCATACGGAGGTTCCCAGGCTAGGGGTCAAATTGGAACTACACCTGCCGGCCTCCGCCACAGCTACAGCAGTGCAGGATCTGAGCTGCATCTGCAGCCTACACCACAGCCACAGCAACGCCAAATCTTTAACCCACTGAGTGAGGCCAGGGATTGAATCACAACCTCATGGTTCCTAGTCAGATTCGTTTCTGCTGTGCCACGATGGGAACTCCCTCCAGAGCCTTTAATTGAGAATTATTTTAAAAGCGTTAAGCAGGAGAGTAGTGTGGTTATATATTTATTTTAGATGGATTATAAGCTGAGTGAAGATGGAATTGAGGGAGACAGAATGGGAAGCAGGGAGATAGTTGGGAAGCCGTTGAAGTAGTTCAGGTCAGAGATGATTAAAACCTGAGCTAAAATAGAAGTTATTAGGTAGACACAGGAGGGATGCATTTGAGGAATATTTAGGAGGTAAAATTAGGAGATTTACCCAATTGATTATATATGGTGGATCGGGGAGGGGAAGGAGTCAAGGAGGTCTTAGAGGTTTTTAGCATGGACTGCTGTGTGCTGATATTGCAGCACACAGAAAATCAAATCTTAGGTATTCCAATTAAGAGATTGCCGATGACCCTGGTAAGAGTGGTTTTAGTGGAGTGGTGGACTGATGGTGAGGCTTCAGTGGATTCGGAGTGAATTGGAGGTTAGAAAGAGGAGGCCAGGGGTTTAGATAATCTTATGAAAAGTTTTCATAAAAACTGGAAGAGGGATTAGAAAGTATGTGTGAAGTACAAGGTTGAAAAACTTGTCCTAAACTCTGCATACTGTCAACCTTGGGGAAGCTGATGTGGGCTCAGTCCAACAAATTGAAAGGCTTTGATAAACCTTTGGGGAGGTGTAGACTCAACTCTTGGGAGTTGGAGTCTGCTGCTTGTTAGCCTCCCGGCGAATCCTTCTGTTCCCGAATGAACTATATAGTTTGCTCTAATTTGTTGTCAATTCAGTATACATGTCAGAAAGTTATCACTAATGTGCATCATCCTAAATGATATTTTGGTTGGAAAAAAAAGTGATGGGGGAAATTGTTAGAGGAAAGGCTGGAGAGGAAAATGATAGTTATGGAATGGCTGTTAAGTGTCAGGCATGTACAGCGTCCTTCATATGTTTTATGTTATTTCATTGCAACCTCATAACCACCCTCCCAGGGTTATGGTTATCTCTTTCTTTCTTTACTTTTTTTTTTTTTTTTAGGGCCGCACCTGCAGCATATGGAAGTTCCCAGGCTAGGGGTCGAATCAGAGCTGCAGCTGCCAGCCTGCACCCATAGCCACAGCAATGCCGGATCTGACCTACATGTGTAACCTACACCAGAGCTTGTGGCAACACTGGATTCTTAGCCCACTGAGTGGGTTACTAGTCCGGTTCATTACTGCTGAGCTACAACAGGAACTCCAGTTTTCCCCACTTCCTGAATGAGGAGATGGAGAATCCGTAGTCTTTTCTCTCCTTGTCATACATATTATCCTAGGTTCTGCTGCTGACGGCTGTGAGCCTTGACAGGTTTCTGTTTCCTTATTTGTAAAAAATGGTGGTTATGATGCTGAAGTCCTTTCCAGGTCTAGGGTTCTAGGAATCTGTAAATAGTTACTAGTAGTGTTGCTATTTGGACATGAAAAAAAAGCTATTCAGGGAATTTCCCCCTCTCAGGGAATTAATAGCTTAATAGTAACACTGTCAGGTTGTCTAGACTAAATAATTTATTTTTGCATCACACATTGAGTACCCATTATGCATGTGGCCTTAGAAGGCTACTGTAAAATAAATCAAGTAAATAGGCTTGGTGACAGGTTCTCCATCAGTTGTTACTAGCCCTGGGCACATGGGCAAAAAGCTACCTGCAAGACCGTGTGATGATTTTCAAGTGTCTTATAGGTTAAGTGCTAAGTATTTTTATTAATTTAGGAAGTGCTTTGGCATGTGGCCTTTAAAAATTACATTATTATGTTACCATAAATCTTGATTAAGGTAACAAAACGTATTTACTATGGCCAGCTTCACAGCTGCTGTGAAATATTTTATAGTGTGTATAATGAGCTGCTAGATAATGGTGATTCTCTGTTCACATCTAAAAAAATGAGTTGGGAAATTAATTAGAAGCTTTAAAAGTCTCTTTAATTGTGAAAATTAATTTCAAGGAGCACTATCGTGTGTGCACTGAGTACTTAATAATTGAGGAGGAGGAGGGGGGAGAAAGGAAATTATCAGGCTTTCTAACCTTCTTACGTCCATTTTGGAAAAAGCTTAGAACAAAAATATGCTAATATGATTTTCAAAGACATCCTTTACAGCATGATGCATAAAGAAACAAAATTAGCAAGTAATAAGCTTTCTTTTTTAAATGATTTTTATTTTTCCCATCATAGTTGGTTTACAGTGTTTTGTCAATTTTCTACTGTACTGTGAGGTGACCCAGTCACACATAATAAGCTTTTAAGATTAAATATTCTCTGAGTTTGGAGCCAATATGTTCTATGTACACAGATCCTGGCAAGCAGAGGTTATGGCTATGGACTTTCCCCTCCAAGGGTGTTATGAAAATTTATAGGGATAATTTTCTTTCTAATCTGGTTGAGATACAAATTATTTTATTATAAATTATTTTTTAAAGAAAGGAGTTCCCATTGTGGCTCAGTGGGTTAAGAACCTGACATGATGTCTGTGAGTATGTGGCTTAGATCTCTGGCCTCTCTTAGTAAGTTAAGGATCGCTGACTTGGAAAATTCCACATGCCTCTGGCGTGGTGCTCCTCCATTTCCCCCCACCCCCCCAAAAAAGGCTTGGGAAGCCATTGGAGGTATTTAAGTGGGGGTGAGGGTCATGGAGGGGTTGAGGGAGAGTTCATAATCGGTTTCATACTTTGACATTCAGTCCGGCTGCTGGCTAGAGGGCAGTTTGAAGTGAAAACAGGGAAATAGTTTAGAATGGTCCAAGTGAGAGACAAGGATGGTAGCATAGGAGCTTGATTTGAGAGCTTGTTTAGGAAGTAAAATTAAGACTTGCAGGTGAATTAGGTATGGGAGGTAAGGTTGAAGCAGGTCATTTTGGTTTCCATAATTGCGCGCACGGAGCTGGGGAACATGGCAGGAGGGCAGGGTTTAGTGGCAGAGAGGGTGTAGAGAGTGTGAGGTGAGTTTTGAGTACCTTTGTACTTCAGAGTAACCAAATAGAGACAGAAAGTAGGCAGTGGGATATAGGGTCTGGAATTCAGAAAGAGATCTGTTCGTACCTGTATGGCCTTTTTTGCTTAATTTTGATGACTTGAATATGCTAGAAACTACTAGATTCTGGGAGTGTAAGGATGATAAGACACTATTTGTTGAGTGAATTCATGTTATTGCCCTATTGGAAGCTTACTTACCAACAAGACAAGTCAGTAACAGGGTCACAGGACATTGTTAACGGGGGCAGTGATGGAGGCCAACAGAAGCTGATCCCAGAGTGTATTAGGGGGGCCCCTGACATAGATTGGCAACCTCAGTGAAGGCTCTTGCTAAAGGGTCTGAATCCTGTTCCGAGCCTTGAAAGAGGAGGCGAATTTAACTAGACACAGGGAATATAAGAGGTTCTAGTAGTAAAAGACCTGGTCATGTGAGAAAACAGTGACATCTCAGAAGAACCAACACATCTCTGGCTTTCCCTATAGGGGAAAAGGGCATCCAGGCTAAGGTTCTTGGAACTGCTACAGGAGTGGCCATATTTTCACATCCTCTGACATAACTTGTATGGAGTGAGAGTGTCCTGGAAATACCCACATGCTGCCATTGAGTAGTGCAGCTATTCATGTGGGCTGTGTCTTTGGAAGAGAAATGGAAAGTTCTCTCTGGACTGTCTGTACCCTCTCTCCATCTTTTTTCTACCAACTCGTGTCTTTGTCCTTTTCTTCATCAGGTACTACTAGTGAATAATAATAGTATAGTGGTAGTAGCAGTGTTGGTAGTGGTTAATATTTATTGAACATTTGTTATATTCCAGGCACCATAGTAATTGCTTTACTTTACCCCATTTGATTCTACCATCAGTCCTCTAAGGTAGCATTTTAGTATCACCACATGTTACAAATTAAGTAACGTGCCTGTATGATCAGGCCACTCAAGATGGCTGTTTTCTTTCTCGCTCTACATCTCTTGCTCGACCAGCACCTGGTTCACTTCGCCCACTCACAAGGCTGACCCGAATACATACTGGCCCCAGGCTCCAGCCAGTGATTGTTCTTAAAACAAAGAGGCTGTGAGGGGCGTGCCCCTCTGCTGGTTCTCCTGGTAACTAATGAGCCAATCTGAGGCAACTTCCGCTATATCTGGCCAGCTCCTCCTCCCCAGGGAGGGAAGCCTGCAGTCAGCTTCCTGCGCGCAGCCCACCACACAGGGTGGGGATGTTTCTCCAGGACCTTGCATGAGGTGCGTAAGATTCCCCATCCACAAGCCACTGATGTCTCTGTTGCTGAGTTCAGCTCTGTTCTGTCTTAAAACTGGGCAAGTGCAGGTCTTAATGGCCTTCGGGGTGCAGCACAGCAGTGTCAAGGGTTACATAATGGTCAGTGGTGATATCAAGACTTGAACTTAGTGTGACCCAGAACGCTCTTTACTAAGCCTTTCCTAAGACAATCTATGAGCAATGCTGTACAGTAGAAATTTAATGTGAGTTGCAAATGCGAGAAGCCATGTTTGTAATTCAGAATTTTCTAGTAGCCGTGATACAAGAAAAACAGGTAAGATTAACTTGGAAATATTTGTATTACGCCCAGTATATATAAAATATTATCATTTGGAGTTCCCTTGTGGCCTAGTGGTTAGAAATCTGGCATTGTCACTGCTGTGGCTCGGGTACTACTGTGGCAGGGGTTCGTTCCTGTGTGGCTCGGGTATTACTGTGGCTGGGGTTATTCCGCGTGCCATGGGTGTGGTCAAAAAGGAAAAAATTACCATTTTAGCACCTCAATATGAAAAAATAAATGAGATATTTTAGTCTTTGAAAAAGGTGTTTTTACAGCACATCTCAATTTAGAGTAGGCACGTTTTTAAGAGCTCAGTATCCACATGTGATGATTGGCTACCATTGTGGCCAAAGGGGCAGGAGAGTGACTGAAGATTCTGACTTCTGCTTAGTGAGCTAGAGAGGGGGGAAAAAAACCTGGTAAAGATCTACAGATGAGGGAAATTGAAGGAGGCAGAGTGGGAATTCCTGGGTCTGATCCAGTGAGCAAGAGTGAGTGGAGAAGAGTTTTCTCTTTGGCCCTGAAGCTGAGGGAGGTGTTTTTAATTCCCACATTGAGACTCAGTATTTTTCCTTTATCACCAATCATGGTTAGTTTCCATAGTGGTCCTGTCCTTAAGCACTTAGGGGAATAAATAGGCATTGTGGCTGGCCACCAGATACTGCAGTGCTTCTGCAGAAAAGACTTTAGAATTCTAAGGCTTATAAATTACTTGGTTTTGGAATGTCATCTTTTGTTAATTATGGAGGGGGTGAGATTGGAGAGAAAACTGTAGTGATCTAGTGATCGTTTGTTGTGAGATCAGTTACAGCTGTTAACAGGCCAAGGAGAGGGCTATTTTTGTTTCTGTTGATGGCTAATGATCATCACCTGTTACTTTCTTCACCCTGTAGTTAAGTTTACAGTAAGCCTTCACTCAATTGTTTGTTGAGTTGTATATTAGCTGAGAATCAAAGCTACCTATTTGAATCATTTCTTTCATGAAATTCCTTTTTTTGGGGGGGGGCTGCAGGTGCAGAACATGGAAGTTCCCAGGCTAGGGGTTGAATTGGATCAGTCGCTGCTGGCCTACACTACAGCCACATTTAACATGGGATCTGAGCTGCATCTGTGACCTACACCACAGCTCATGGCAATGCTGGATTCTTAACATACTGAGCAGGGCTGGGGATTGAATGCACATCCTCATAGACGCTAATCAGATTCGTTTACACTGAGCCACAACGATAACTCCTGAACTGCCATTCTTAAACACTTGCTTCACCTGGGTCCTTCCCCTTAGAAAAAGCAACATAGGCTTATCCTAACAAGCTGAAAACATAGGAGTGTAGAGAGAATGAACAACCCTATCCTTCCTCTATTCTGAAAATGCAGACCTGTGCACTGTCTAAAAGCACACCAACAGGATGTGTGAATGGAGAAAAAGAATAGCAAGATATCAAAGATTTTTACTAGAATGTTGACTCTTAGGATTGTACTGTTATCAAAGATTTTTACTAGAATGTTGACTCTTAGGATTGTACTGTTAACATGTGTTTGCATTCCTGAAGTATCTGTAGAATTTACAGTTGAAAAAAATCGTAAATCACTAGAGACTTAGCAAGAGAACACCAAGAAAAGTGCTACATGATAAAGTGGTTTTGTAAGTTTAAAAGTATTTGAAAAAAAATCATAGAAAGTATGATATAGAAGTGTAACGGCTACTGAAGTGGAAATTAGGAAACTAAATACTTGCTGAATATTGGGAGAGGAAGAACTTCTTAATGAAAATATTTGGTTGTAAATAGTTTAGAGATTTTTAAGATGAGCACATTTTATTGGGGGGGGGGGCTGTTCCTGCTGCATGTGGAAGTTCCCACGCCAGGAATTTCCAGGGCTAGGGATTGAACACATGCAACAGCAGTGATAAGGACTGATCCTTAACCCACTGAACCACCAGGGAACTCCTGAGCACATGTGTTTTTATAATCAATTCCTGAGAGTGACGTGGAGTCCTACCTTTGTGTCCCCAGCCTATGCTTGGATTGTTTTATTTGAATGTAATATTTATTTATTGAATGCTATCATTTTGGGACACAAGGGAGAAAGATCTTGTTGCTGCCCTCCAGGAATTTGTTTTTTGGCTCATTTTTAGCTATTAAAAATCTTTTATGTACTAAAATTCTATTCCCATCAATGTTTGCTCATTTCTCCTCAAATTTCTTTTCAGCAAAGTATAGCAAGTCAGAGATCATCAATATCAGTGTTTTCATCCTTCCATTTGAAATAAAAAAAAAGCCTCCTTTTGATAAATATTTCATTAAATAGTTCATCACTATTTAAACTTGACACTTCTCAAAATTTTTTGAAGTGTCATTTATATGAGAAATCCTTGTTTTAAAAGGAGGAGACACTTCAGAAATACCTTGAGTTTAAGTATAAACCTTCCCATTCACTCCTTAATGTCCCTCACTTCCACCTCCTCCTTGGGGGTTACTGCTATTAACAGTTAGTGTGTGGCCTTGCAGTCTTTTTTTCCAGGTATGTATTTACTTAATTCAGTAGATAGTTAAGTAACTTAAGTATATACATACACTTACATATATTTACATTTACATAATTGAACTGAATCCTCCTGTCTTCACTCACTGTGTTTTGGAACTCAGGTCAGAACATTCAGGTCTATTCCATCTTATTAATGCCTGCATTGTATGGGTACATTGTAATTTATTTGCCACTTACATATTGATGGATTTTTTTTTTTTTCAGGGCCACACCTGCCGCATATGAAAGTTCCAAGGCCAGGGGTCGAATCTGAGCCATAGCTCCTGGCCTATGCCACAGAAACGCTGGATCCAAACCATGTCTGTGACCTACACTACAGCTCACAGCAACCCTGGGTCCTTAACCCACTGAGCCAGGCCAGGGAATGAACCCGCAACCTCATGGTTACTAGTCGGATTCATTTCCACAGCACCACAATGAGAACTCCTATTGATGGATATTTAGCTGCCCCCCTCAGCTTTTTGTTGTTATAAGCAATACTGAATCAGTAGTTCTAGAAGCACGATTGCTGGGTTATAGGAAATGTGTTTTTAAAAATTTGACAAATTCTGGAGTTCCCGTCATGGCTCAGCAGTAACAAACGTGGCTAGCGTCCATGAGGATGCGGTTTTGATCCCTGGCCTTGCTCAGTGGGTTAAGGATCTGGTGTTGCCGTGAGCTGTAGTGTAGGTTGCAGACGTGACTTGGATCTGGCGTGGCTGTGGTGTAGGGTTCTGATTTGACCCCTAGCCTGGGAACCTCCATATGCTGTGAGTGTGGCCCTAATAAGCCAAAAAATTTCTTACATAGTTGATTTAGTTGTAGAGCTTTAGAACTTGAAGGGACTACAGAATGTGGCCTAACTCTGTCCACCCCTTTTCTAAGGTAGAAAGTATATCTTGGCGACTTCGAAATAACTTGCCCACATCTTTGCAACAGAACTATGTGTACTTCCAGTCTCTGATCTGTTCCCTCAGAGGCATCTTAGACACATTTTATAATGCAGGGTTCTACTATACTGTTTATCTGTTTCTCTGTTTTTACTCAAAACAAACTTCCTTTCTAGTTTCACATTTTCCGATAGTGCACTGATAAAGACTCCTTTGCCATCTTGTCTGCATGGAACATCTTTCATTTAATAGCCTTAAAAAGTTCTCTTCTTCCATTATTTAAAACCCTCCTTATCCACAGAGTGTGTGGGTTGCTTTGGATTTACCCATAAGTACAGCACAGCACAGGAAGTATTGTATGAATCTTCCTCACCAGCAGCTGACCCCATGCTGTTGGCCAAGTAAAACATAAGCTGCTGCTTCTGTAAACTTGAAGGAAGGAGACTGCAGGTATTTATCTATTTCATCAATTCTGCTACATTTGATCTTTTTATTTTTGTCAATAATGTGATGGCATTTAAATGAAATGAACTTTACCTTAACAGTAAATAGTTTATTAATCACAACTTATTTTTTCTTTGAGAATTAATGTTAAAGTAGTCTGCCTGTAAAGTATAAATAGAATCTCCTTTTGTGTCAGTATATTTATTCTTAAGGCATCTGGACTGTAGACCTGTTTCTCTTATAAAGGCAGGGTCCTGGTATCTTTTCTTGATGGGCTATGAGAATTTGTCAGTGACATCTCAAGGTGGTGTTGTAGCTGAGCTGGTCACATATCACGATTATGACTTTAGATGAAGAATCAGCTGATGAAACCCTAAGGAACAGAGATCAGCCTTGATGCATATTTTGATTGTGATAAGAGATAGAATTCAGTATTGGATGTGAATTAAATTTGGTTCATGGATGTTGTTCAGCACTGAGGAGAGCAGTCTAATCATAAGCTCATCAATTATTCAGTACCGTCTTGGGGGTGTTAGTGCACAGAATACAGAAAACTCATCCACTACCCTTTAGAGTTTTTGTTCTAAAACAGAAGGGAAAAAACATACATTATTCTCTTTTTTAAATGGATTTTATTCTCCCATGGTGTAAGTGAAGTTTATATGTGCACCAAAAGAATGTACATATAGGCAAGCCACATATTTTCTCATTCATGGGAATTTGTGGATGATTTGGGGGTAGGATTAAAGTTTGGAACATGAAAGTATGGCAGTTTTACAGGAAAAGTCCATTTTCCTAATCTTAAGAGACATGAACTTAATTTTTTTGCCTAATTTTTGTTCCTAAGATGAAAATTATTTGCTTGACATGTGCTGTTCATCCCCTTATTCTTAAGAACATATGAAAGATTTGGCTATAGATTTGGCCATAGCTGTGGCTTTGGTTCATAGGCTGTCATTTTGGATAGTAATTGCAAGCTACCAGAGAATAATTACCTCTGAGTCATCGTCGTCATCTTTTTTTTTTCCCCACTGCAGTAGAGTGTGGGTATGTCAGAATAGTAAAGTTAGTGCTCCTAAAACCAAGGTGAAAGGATTAAGTATGGGGAAAAAAAGAAAGGATGGCTAGTATAATTTGTGAACAAACATTTCCTTTAGACTGTGTTATAGAATGGCAACAAATTATAAATCAAGATTTTGGGTGCACTAATTTCTTAGAAGTAACCTTTTTTTTATTTCACAATTTCACAGAAAATAGCCAAGGTAGTGGGGTTTAACAGACTGCATCAAAGTAGGCACAGTATAACATTTTTATAACCTCTACCAGTGAAAAGCCAATTTCCTTCACACAGACAATAATGCAGATGTTCACAGTAGCTTTGCTACAAAGAAATTAAATTGTTACAATTGATGATTCCACTGCTTTAATGGGAGTTCATGCTATAATAACCTTTATTAATTAGGAAAATATCATATAATTTAAATCTGAGCAAGAATATTACAGGCCATAAGTTGCCACTGAACAAATTAAAAAGAAATGGCTATCCTGTATTTTCAAATATTATTACAGCTAATAACCTCTGCACTCATCAGGACTTTTTCATTGTGTTTTAGCTCGTGGTGCCTATATTTTTGTTTCCAGCCTACAGTTCTTATACTTTTCCATGGACATGGGGCCAGTAAGGCCGATAATTCAAAAAAGGATAGTTATATAAACTCTGAGATCTATAAGTAAGAACCACTTCTTAAGAGATGCAGTCTGTGACTTGTCATTTCCAAAAGTCATCCCATCCTATAGAAGTTTCCCTTAAAGGGAGGGAGTTACACAGTGAAAGGGCTGAGTAACTGAAGGTAGGTTGGTGGCTGGATCGCACAGGTCTTTGGGTAATAGGTTAATAAAATCTGGTGCTTAGTTTCTGTACCTTAACCGTTTCTGAAGCATAAAGTCAAGAAGGTACTCTGTAGGGAAGAGAAAAGAAGCAAGCTTCAGTATTTGGAGAAACTTTAAAATGGAAACTTGAGTCATTTGATACTTATTTTGTTGTAGGATAACTGATTTTAATACTTTTGTTTGCAGGTATTTGGGGAAATTGTTTTTAATCAGAGAAATTGAAGAGAAATTAAAGGAAGATTGAATTGAATAGAAAATAAAAATAATACTGCAAATTATATACTGGGCTGTTTTTACCTTGAGAGTCTCAGATATTTTGTGATTGAATAATAAGAGTAGCTTCTCCCAGCCACCACAGAATTAGATGTCATTGCCAAAATAAGCCAGGAGCATTGCCTAGTCTAGGAAAACACTTCTCAAAAGATGGCCCAAGGCCACTGGTGTGCCCTGATGAAAAATTTATGGCAAATGTTAGTCAATCTCAGTCTTTCGTGTGTGTGTGTATCTATATCTATATCCATCCTTTGGCAGCTTGCTAATCACCATACAAGTGAAGCATTAAGATGTGTAAAATGTGGCATTCATAAATCCATGTTAGCATGACACTTGAGTTTATAAAGGATTCTGATTTAGTTTCTGCTGGGAAGTCTGGCTACCATGCAGTCTGTAGCAGCATCGCAAAGCTCCTATTCCACATATGATCATACATGCATATTTATTTTTAATTTCTATTTTTAAATTTTTAAATTATTTTTGAATTTGTTAATTTTCCATTTTGTTAGGTTGAGTTGGTCAGTTTTTATTTTTTTAAGTTATGAATTGCAGTTTACCAATTTAATTTGTTTCAGGTATTCATTTAACTCTTTAGTGCATATTGATGCATATTTATATCAATATTCTTTGTAATTTTTTAGTAACTAGAGCTTTTTGGTTTTATTTTCTTTTTTTCCCCCTCTTTTTAGGGCCTCACCTGGGACATATGGAAGTTCCCAGGCTAGGGTGGAATTGGTGCTGCAGCTGCCAGCTACAGCCACATCAGATTCCAGCAAAGCCTGTGACCTACACTGCAGTTTACAGCAACGCCAGATCCTTAATCCACCGAGCGAGGCCAGGGATTGAACCTGCATCCTCATGGGTACTAGTCGGGTTCTTAAACCTCTGAGGCACAGTGGTAACTCCAGTAACTAGTTTTAACTACATTTTAGTTAATATGTGAATCATTGTCACCATATTGGTAAAGCAGATGTATATGTAATCTTCAAAACTTGGATTGAAGAGTGACCCCCCCCCCTTTTTTTTAATCACTCATGGCATATTTGACCTTGGTCTAAATAGGATGTGTTTTAAAAAAAAATTCTGAGAACCTCTAGTCTGAGGAACTAACTGGCCAGTCTAGGAGTCAGAGTCAGAATCACTTCTGACTTCTTCCATATCACTACAGCATAGCTCTTCTACGTTCAAGACCTTGACAGACCTTGGTTTAAATCAGCTATTTACTGTCTGTGTCTCTGGACAAGTTGCCTAATCTTAACTGTCTCTCGATTTCCTATCTGTAAAATAGGATAAAATACAGTACCTACATAATCCCAGTTGTTGGAATACTAGGTAAGATGGTGTGTGTAAAATGCTTAGGACTCTGTCTAGCTTATAGTTAAGTCCTCAATAATAGTAACCATTAGTGGAGTTCCCATCGTGGCACAGCGGAAACAAATCCGACTAGGAACCATGAGGTTGCGGGTTTGATCCTTGGCCTCGCTCAGTAGGTTAAGGATCCAGCGTTGCTGTGAGCTGTAGTGTAGGTCCCAGATGCGGCTCAGATCCCGCGTTGCTGTGGCTGTGGTGTAGGCAGGCAGCTGTAACTCTGATTAGACCCTTAACCTGGGAACCTCCACATGCCTCTAGTGTAGCCCTAAAAAAAACGACAAAAGACAAAAAAAACTAAACAACAAGAAAAAGAAAACTAGGTAATTGAATTACAAAAAATGGCTAGTTAATTGCATTTTAAAAAATAGTAACTGTTATCATTAGATGAGAAATGCTTTCTGTGTTCCTACTGCAAAGTGGTTGATTTGCTACGAGGTCTTTTGTTTTAAGCTTCTTTTTGGGTTAAAAACGTCATTGAACGTATGTTGAATGCCTAATGCCTTTTACATGGAGGCTTGCTGTTAATATATGTTTCGAATCTTTGATATTTCAAGTTTGGGGATCACTTTTTTATTGTCTTTTTAAGGCCACACCCGTGGTATATGGCGGTTCCCAGACTAGGGGTTGAATTGGAGCTGTAGCTGCCAGTCTATACCCCAGTAATGCCAGATCTGAGCCATGTCTGCAACCTATACCACTGCTCTCGGCAATGCTGGATCCTTAACCCACTGATTGAGGCCAGGGATCAAACCTGTCTAGTCAGATTGTTTCCCCTGGGCCACAACTGGAACTCCTGGAATCACTGTTTTTTTTTTTTTTTTTGGTCCTTTTATGACTGCATCTGCGGCATATGGCTGTTCTCAGGCCAGGGGTCTAATTGGAGCTATAGCTGCCGGGATCTGAACCACATCTGAGACCTGTAGCATAGCTCACAGCAATGCTGAATCCTTAGGATCCTTAACCCACTGAGCAAGGCCAGGGATCAAACCCGCAACCTCATGGTCCCTAGTCAGATTCAATTACAATGGGCCATGGCGGGAACTCCTGGCATCACTTTTTTATTGAAATATAACAGTGTAAATTTAAAATGTGCAGTGTTAATTGGCTACATTTATATAATTGCCATTGTATAATTACACTTCTATCATGTTTCATAATTTCTTTTTAGTAGATTGAATATTTAAGTCCACATTTCTTAGCACGTTCGATTATAATACAATATTGTCTATATTCACTATACTGTGCATTAGATCTCTAGGACTTACTGAGGGAGGAGTCTCTTTTTTTGCTTTTAGGGCCACACCCACGGCATATGGAAGTTCCCAGGCTAGGGGTCAAATTGGAGCTACAGCTGCCGGCCTATACAACAGCCACAGCAATGTGGGATCCAAACCGCATGTGTGACCTACACCACAGCTCAGGGCAACACCAGATCCTTAACCCACTGAGTGAGGCCAGGGATCAAACCCACAACCTTATGGTTCCTAGTCACATTCGTTTCCTCTGCGCCATGACAGGAATTCCGGGGTCACCTTCTTAATGAAATCTGAGCAGTAGTGCTGGAGTTGTCATAATGGCCATTTTCTTGTTTGTCTGCTTGTGTTGGCAGTGTTACATGATCTTCAATCAGTGCTTTCCTTGCAAGAATCTTTTTAAATTCACTTGTCATTTTGTGAGCAATGATTTAATTTAAACTCTATGGCCTTTGGTAAATTCAAGTAAGCAGGCCCAGTAAACCTGATATTTCTCTTGAGCCAAGGAGGACACTGCCTTCAGCCCAGCCTCTTTGTGGAATTCCCACTCTTCTCTCAAGACACCTATTTACCTCATGAGACAAGTGAATATTTTTGACATGCAGGTCATGAGGGGGAGGCAATGTCCACCCACCTATTAAATACTACTGAAGCTTATTTTTTTTCCCTCATTTTTCTAGGTTAAAAATACATATCAATAGAAATGTTAAGATTTTCTTTCCAAATTCCTATGGTTTGTATTTCATTCCCCCTAGGATGTGAGGATCCCATTTTAGAGAGCAAGTAGCTAATTACTTAAATATTAGCTCTTATTCTGATGCAAGAGTATAACAATTTTTGTAGTTGTTTTGGTATGATACTTAGGGAAGGTAACTATATGAGTTTCTATAAATCATAAAATCATGGCCTGATAGTTCTAGAACTGACATTCTTTGTCATCTAGTTCTACCTTCTTCAGTGGACAGTGAGTTCTTCAAAAGTAGCAACTTTATCTTTTGTTAATCTTTGTGTTTTTTGTCACCTAGGACTGGGCTGGTGTCCTAGAGAAAGCTCAATAAATCTCCTATTGAATGAATTATATACAGATTCAGAAACTAGTTCTTTGGCGAAGCAGTAGGGGATCAGTGCGGTAATTGGTAAAGGGAGTTACACACGCTGTCTGTAAAATAATCTTGTCAGATGTTTTTATGATACGGTTCCTTAGTGTTCCAAGTTGAGAATACCTGTAACATTATTTACAGACATAAAATCACAGAATGACCAGAATTTGGAGCTGGGCTGGACATTAGAAATCATTTAATCTTTTCCAGAGAAAGACATTCCAGGAACCCCAAGAAGAGAAAATGCTCATGAACTCCAGTTGTGTTTTTCATTGTAGCACTTAACTGCCCACTGATGCTGCTCTTCTGCAGGGTTTGGAATTGGATTTGCAGAATGTCAGAATCAAGGTTACACCTACCAGTGTGGTCAGTCTACACCTGTTTATTCTAACTTTTGGATGACAAGGATAGAGTATATATCAAAAGGAGTGAGGCGTCCTTCCCATGAGAAAATAGAATGTGATTTTTTTGTGACTGTTTAAGATGCAGACAGGACATCGTTTATCTCCCCAAGTGATATTAATTTAAAGTTTAAGGAATACAACTTCAAATTACACACCACATGGGTACTAAGAGCAGAAAGAAATTGCCAAACCATATGCTGGTAAATGCCATCTCTTTCCTCAAGAGAAAGATCGTTTATATTTTGCAATTAAAGAGCAGAAGGTCTTTTTTCCCATAAAGTTCGTTCAGTTGGGAAATAACGTGGAGTGGAGTGGGCTTCCCAGGGGAGATTTATACAGCGTTCAAGGACTCATTGGCATCTCCACCTGGTAGAACTTTGCCCTTTGTCTATTTCCTGATTAAACTCTGGAGAGTAAACTTTAATTCTAAAAAATATAAGGCCTTGTTAAGGAAAAGTTTGTAAACAGTTCTACTGGAAGTGAACTTTAGGAAATTGATATTTAGGTCAACTTGGTTTTTGCAAACTCTTTTAAGAGATAATTGTAGCATTACAATATTGTGAACTACATATGGTGTTCTTTATTGATGGACGTTGTTTACTATTTTGGTTAGAACAAATGGGTTTGGATTTCTTATTGCATAATAAACAGTCAATAACCCTGAGACTTTTAAGTACTGGGGATTGGATTTAGTCATTTTTTGGATTTCTGATGCATCTGAATCCAGGAGAGTTAACCAGCCTGTCTGTCTCTCTCTGTCTCTCTCACGTACACACACACAGTGTAGTTTCTATACCACCATCTTTGGTAAATAAATTTATGTCAAGTCTCAGAACCCTCAAGAAATATTTGTATATTGTATCCTGAACGGTATCATTTCCTCTTCTAGAGTGAGCGCCTGCCTCCCCTGCCTTCCTGCACTTCTCTTTCCTCTTAGCTTGAAGGAACAGCTAGAGGTAATCTATTCACTCAGTAGATTATTATCCTGGGAACGTCAGGAAGTTTAGACTCTGGGATTGTCAGCAGGAGAAAATCTCAGAAAACTTTGTTTTCATCTGAGGAATTCTACTATAAGTTTAGAAAATGTCAAACTGAAAATCTCTTAAGGTGAAGATCCTTAGTTGGGTGAAGATCTCAGTAGGGCTGCAGGTGCAGCCCTAAAAAGATAGACAAAAAAAAAATTGTTTGCTTTTTATGTGACTACAAAATAAGATTTTGTTATAATATTGCAGCTTGCCTTTTTGCATGTAAATACATACGTTTGACTTGTTCAATGTCTATGAAAGTATTTAACTTTATTCTTTTTATTTTTTGTTTTTTAGGGCTGCACCCACGGCATATGGAGGTTCCCAGGCTAGGGTCCTAATCCGAGCTGTAGCTTGCCGGCCTACGCCACAGTCACAGCAACACCCGGATCCGAGCTGCCTCTGCGACCTACACCACAGCTCACGACAATGCTGGATCCTTAACCCACTGAGCGAGGCTAGGGATCAAACCTGCGTCCTCATGGATGCTAGTAAGATTCATTTCTGCTGAACCACGATGGGAACTCCTTAACTTTTTTCTTTTTAAATTGTTGTATAATATTCCATCTTTAGGTTTACCATTGTTTATCTGATTCCTGTTAAGTGGTTTTTTTTTTTTATTTTGTTACTGTAACAGAAAGTGCTGAAGTTGACACTCTTACCTATTTAATTTTGTAGTCTCGTACGAATATGCAGCTTACTTTTTTCAAAATGGCTAGCCAACATTTTTTTGTTGCAAAAATCCATATTTTCTCCCACCAAATTGGAATGCTACATACATTATATTTACTGTACTGAATTCCTTTGTATACTTGGGTTTATTTCTGGATTAAAATGTTTCAATGATCTCTCTAAAATGACATTTTAATTGATCTGACTTATAATTTGCTTTCTCATCGAGTAAATTGGCTCCCTCGCTCTTCTTTTTTAGAATATATATGAAATCACATATTCTTTCAGTTGAACATCTTTTTGTTTTTGGTTTTTTTTGGTATTTTTAGGGTGGCACCCATGGCTATATGGAGGTTCTAAGGCAAATCTGGGGTCAAATCAGAGCTAGCTACCGGCCTACATCATAGCCACAGCAGCGCCAGATCCAAGCCATGTCTGCAGCCTATACCACAGCTCACGGCAATGCCGGATCCTTAACCCACTGAGCAAGGCCAGGAACTGAACCTGCATCTTCATGTATATTAGTCAGGTTTGTTAACAGCTGAGCCACCACGGGAACTCCTGTTGGTTGAACTTCTTTACCTCAGTTTACTTTAAAAACTGCTGTGATTCTGATCAGGATTACTTATAATTCCTGCATTAATTAGAACTGTCTCTCTCAGCTTAAAAAAACCTCTTACTAAATATAAAATTTTCATTTTTCATTCTTAATTTTTTAATATATGTGCCTGTTTGTCAAATTAGTGTTTTTAACTGTGTACTCCTACCAAGAATGTTTTGTTGAATTTTGCTTTCTGTTGTTAAAACATTGTTTTTGTTCACAATATAAAGGTGCAGATATTTTCCAGCCAGTTGTTTTGGGCGTGGAGTGCAGTGGTTGGTGTGCCTACCTGCACAGTTAGAAATTTGAGTGTAACTTATGTGGGCCTCCCATGTCCCAGGTTCCTCCACATCTGAAGATCCACAGTTGTGGTTTGTATAGGACTGTAGCATGTAAATGGAACGGTGCAGTTCAAACCTATGTTGTTCAGGGGTCAACTGTAATAATTTTATGTGGTCCCCTTAGCGAACCTTCCTTATTTTCTCATATATTTTCAGTTGTTTCTCATGGATTTTTCCTGGGGGCAATAAGATTATGAGCAAATAGTGATTATTTTGCCCATTTGTTTCCTAATCCATTTACCTTTAAGTTAATACTTGGTTTTCTTTTCTTTTCTTTCTTTTTTTTTTAGCCTTTTGTCATTTTAGGGCCGCACCCCCGGCATATGGAGGTTCCCAGGCTAGGGGTCTAACAGGAGCTGTAGTCACCGGCCTACGCCTCAGCCACAGCAACAAAGGATCCGAGCTGCGTCTGCAACCTACACCACAGCTCACGGCAACGCCGAATCGTTAACCCACTGAGCAAGGCCAGGGATCGAACCTGCAACCTCTTGATTCCTAGTCGGATTCGTTAACCACTGCGCCACGACGGGAACTCCGAATACTTGGTTTTCTTAATTGCATTGTCTTCTGTTTCCAAAAAATGTTAGTGTTGAATAGACATCCCTGACTTATTTCTGAACTTTCTAGGGATGTTTCTAGATTTTATTATTAACTGGATGCTTATATCTATTATAGTTAGGCTGTGTGTGTGTGTCTAAAGTTAAGGAAGTATTCTTTTATTATATAATGAACTTTAAAAATAAACTTAATGGTTGCTTAAAAAGAAAGTTTAGCTTTTATTGAGTTATTTATGTGATTTTCTTCTCCTTTAACCTTTTAATTTGATGAGTTATTTTTCCTAATATGCCCTTCTTGGAATTTGCTTTGCGATGAATCCTTCTGCCTAGTTCTGTTTTCCAGTATTATACATAGGATTTTTTCATTTATACTGATTTTTGAGTGTGTGGATATTATTGGATCTTTGTGTCAGGCTTATATTGGCTTCATAAGAAGGGACAGAAAACTTCACTTTTTTTTCATTAGCACAGGAATAGTTTAAATAACATTGTATTTATCTGATCCTTGAAGTTTTGAAGACACCTGACCATGAACTGTTTGGGTATGAGATATTGGGAGGCTGGGAGTTAGGAGTACACTGGGCAAATGGGTAGGTTATTTTCTTAGCCTCCCTTTCTCCTTCCAAGTCTGAGATTCAGTAAGTATATTAGATAGGTTTTTAGACTCCTTGTTTTCAGTGCTTTTGCTAACATTATTAAATCTTCTGATTGCTTCTGCAGCTACACAGGAAACCTAGGAGGACTGAACCACTATCTTTAGAAAGGCCTGCTTGCCAGGTTGGCCCTTGTCTGGTATCTGAGAACTTAGTAGATTTAGAAGGCTTCCTACCGTTAATTGCTAAGAATGGCTCACTTAAAGTGTTATACGGATAACTATAGTTTCTGTTGAACACAGCTTTCCTTTGGGACCTTGAATTTGGATACAAGCCACGCAAAGGCTACCTCTACAAGCAGACCTTATTAAACACCCCTGGGCGTTGAATCTCTAACAAACTTCTTGGCAACATGCTGTTGCAATTCGCTGGGGGAATTTAGCACATTGGATGGAACGCCACTGAGAGAGGAGCCTTGGAAACTTGTGTTTGGTTTACCCGGGCTTTTCCCCATGTGCTTTTTCAAAACCTTTGCTGATTTTGCTTTGATTCTTTTGCTATAATAAATTATAGTCAAGAGCCCAGTTTTTAGGGCTTTCAAAGGCCCGTGATGCAGAGGGTGAGGTTTGCCTTGGGAATGAGGGGAGTGTGCTGCAAGCCCTCAGGACCTCCTAATGTAGGGGACAGGAGCCTGTTGACTTACCTGCCTAACTCATCCTCCATGTCCCTCTACATCACATTTCTTACTGTTGCTCCCTCCGTGGGGTTGGTTATGGAGTAACAGGTAACTGGGGAAACTGGACCATGAGCATCTTGCACTGCAGTGTCTGGGGATATGAAGACAGTTTTTGCACACACCTTGTTGATAATGGATCTGGATGTGGAAGTTTAAAGTTTAGGAGTGGCTGAACCTTTAATCCTGATACAGGTGGAGAGTTCAGGAAGGTTTGGCGGTCTCGTGCAGAGAGCATGTCTGGTTTAAGTTCCCCTAGTTTCTGGTGCATCAGAGGGGTAGCTGGCTTGCCTCTGAGCTGTAGGCCACATCCTCACTTCAGTCACCTGCATAGTGGTGAGGGCTCTGGTCCCCTTGCTGGCTTACTTACACCTGGAAAAGTACTTCTTGCAAATACAGTAGAGATTTAAAAATATAAACGTTTTTAGCTTTCAAAGAAAATAGCTTCATGTTCTAACATGTAAAGCTGTTAGTCAGGTTTTAAGCCCTTTGTCAGTTACATTTGTACAGAGGCATTGCATACAAAAGTCAGGAAGTACCTGTAATGAGATTAAATGTAATGATCTAGTAAACACAGGCTACCTGATTATCAGGGCTAAACGTATGGACTGCAAGTTACAGTCTTGAGAAAATTATGAGGATTATTCTTTTTTTGAGCAGGGGGTTAGGGTACTCACGTAAACTTCCATTAATAAATGTCCAATTACTTTTGTGACTTGAAGATTATAATTTTTTGTTTTTAAGGGCCATATACGCAGCATATGGAGGTTCTCGGGCTAGGGGTCAAATTGGAGCAATGGCTGCCGGCTTACACCACAGCCACAGCAACGTGGGCTTTGAGCCACGTCTGCGACCTGCACCACAGCTCACGGCAATGCCAAATCCTAAACCCAGTGAGTGAGGCCAGGGATTGAACCTGCGTCCTCATGGAGGCCAGTCAGATTCATTTCCACAGAGTCACAGTGGGAACTCCTGAAGGTTATAATTTTTAATAAAACATTTAAAATGGTTTCAAACTGACAGCTCTGAAATGATTTGAAATCTGATAATTTAGTTTATTATTCCTTTGGTGATTTGGGTCTATATCTATGCCCAAATGAGTTTTCTACTGGATCTAGTTAGTTACTGAATACATCTGTGCTGAAAGAGGAGCACTTCTGGTTGTTGATTTTCCTTTTCTGAGATACTGAGGAATGAGAGCCTGTAGTTTGAACACAGTTTTCTAGAGTGTGTGTGTGTGTGTCTGTGTGTGTCTGTGTCTTTTTAGGGCCACACCCATGGCTTATGGGCATATGGAAGTTCCCAGGCTAGGGGTCTAATTGGAGCTATACCCTCTGGCCTACACCACAGCCACAGCAACACCAGATCCAATCCATGTCTGCAAACTAAACCACAGCTCACAGCAACATCAGATCCTTAAGCCACTGAAGGGAGGCCAGGGCCTGCCTTCTCATGGATACTAGTCAAATTCACCTCCACTGAGCCATGATGGAAACTCCCAGTTTTCTGGACTGTGATGGCCCCAAGTGCTGTTAGTGTTTGAAGATCCTGACTTTCCTGGTATGATAAGGCAGTGAGGATAGTGGAGTTCATGGAGGTAGGTTGAATTGTTTCCCAGAATAAATGGGTTAATGTAGACACCAGTGATGATGAAATCTCTCTTCTGTGATTTTTTTTTTAAGAAAATGTTTTTCCTTAGCTGTGTTTATAGTGTGTGATTTTTTGAAGTGTACTCCCCTTCTCTCACTAACTCTCATCCCTTCTTTATGTAATAGATCAAAGAGTATCACCTGCTCTACAAGATGAGTAACAGCCACCCTCTTCGCCCCTTTACTGCAGTGGGGGAAATTGATCATGTGCACATTTTGTCTGAACATATTGGTGCCTTGTTGATCGGGGAAGAATATGGCGACGTCACATTCGTTGTGGAAAAGAAACGTTTTCCTGCCCACAGGGTAATTTTAGCAGCGCGGTGCCAATATTTCCGGTAAGTGTGTATTACATTGTGAAGATTCAAGTCACTTGTTGAAAACACTGGTATTTTCCACTCAGTGAAAAAATAAGTAACAAAACATAACAACAAATTCGAGTGTCATTCAATTCAACACCTCTAAGAATTTCACCTTTGTGGATTCTGTTATTCTTTGAAAATCACCTTTTCCTTTCAGGGTCTGGCTTAGAATCATAGGTTTAGAAGACTTCTCAGGCTAGACTGTACCCAGTCAACCATTTCTCATGGTCTCAAAGATATTTCTCAGACAGTCTTTGTTGCCCTCACCCTCTTCTCACAGTTGATGGCTAATGGAATTTAAACTGATTTATTGGCAGATAGACCTTGTTGTATAGATGGACTGACATCTGGGCTTGCCGGTGAACATGAATGCCTCTTAGTTTCAGACCATTGTGGTCCAAGACTGTAGGTAATCCAACAGATCTGTCTTGAAGACATGCAGTTTGACAACCCCAAAGTAAAGGAAACTTTATTTTCTGAGACTAAGTTTCATAGTTATAATTAGAGCTAAAACTAAATAAGTGTCTAGTTAATGTAAAAATCATACCTATACTTATACATAACTTTTTGTTAGACCCCTAATTTCCAGGGTTATAAATATAAAAAACTGAGGTTGAGTTACTCTACATTTTACCTAATGTTAGCTAAAAGGAAATCATCCCTGAATTATTGACTGATAATTTATCCTTGATAAATCCATAGAGTCCAGAATCTGTATCCATGAAGTCATGGTTTTGCCTGTGAAACTTGATATCTAAAAATAGAGATGCTGAAAGCATGTAGAAAATTTCAGTTAGCTTCTAGTAAAAACTAAAATCTGATTTCTATAATGAGAAATTAACCGAGAGCAAAACAAATACCTAGAGTCACATACATTGTAGCAAAGTGTGTTTCTTAGAAATATTTACTATTTATCTAGAACTCTTAGAGTATTTTATAAACATGGTTAGAATATTCTATCTTGTACCTATAATGCCACTGTATACGCAGCCAAGGGCTTAGAAAAGAGAGGAGTCGAGAGTTCTAACATGCTCCTATCAAGGCAAGGCAGCTGGCCTTGGTCTAGTCATTTGTGACCAGCCTCTGTCCTCTCCACACTTTTGTGTTTCTTTCCCTTTTCTTTCTCCCATTGATTGCTATTACAGTTTCTTGTAAGACTCCACTCTTAAGTTAGAACTTTTTAACCTTATGTTTAATAATTGTTACTATTATATATCTTCCCTCTTTCAAAAATAATTTGAGGTAACTCTATGTGGATATATTTTAGGTGATTATGTCCCTAGAAGAAATTCAATTACTTACAGAAATTTGAAGATTATAATGAGTGAATGGAATATTCTCTCCTCACTTATCGACCTTGTTCTTGATGTCTTTTTGTCGGTGTTGAACGCTTAGAATATCTGAGGGCTCACTAGGCTACGGTCAATCATCATCAGTGTTGTCTTAAATCTGTTCTCATTGCCGACAGTGTTCACTTGCAAAGGAAAGTTAACTTTCAATCGCCAGGAAAGGCCTTGTAAGTGTTGTCATAGAGCCTATCAATCCCCAGATGAGGGCAAGCTAACTGTACAGGAGGGAACCTTCTACAAGTTGGGGGTTCATATTTAGGGTTCCCAGGGGTCCTCAAAACCACTTTTAAAGCATTGAGAATCCAGATTAAGTATCTCGGATCACACTGTTTTGGGAGTAGTTCTTGGCAAGATCTCCCCAGCAAGGTGTTCTTTAATCTGGAAACTTTAAGGTCGTGATTGGATGCTCTCTGGATTAGGGGACACCTTCACAAATGTTTTTAGGCAGAGGATAACCCAGGGAAGAAGTATGCTCAGAATAGTCATGAGGCTTTTGCTGGGTAGTTTGAACGATTTCCATGAGGCAGGCAAGAATGTCCTGTCCTGGGGGAGGGTGGGAGGAGGTGTAGGCAAGTGTGGAAGGAAACTGTGAAGTCTAGTGCTGCTCTGAGAATCACGGGAGCAGGAGGACTCTCTTTGTCCCTTTTTTCTCTTGTGCTCACTTCTACGTGGTTTTTTTCCCTCGCTCATTATTCTTCCTTTTCTGCACTACTCTCTTGCTCTCCACTGGCCACCCTTCTTTCCTGATAGATTGGAAGCTTTAATTCTTTCATATTATTTCTCCTGAAATAATAGAGGTAGAAATTCAAATTTATTACCTGACTGGATTGCCTGGCTTTCATTATTTAGATGAGCAGGTAAGCAGTAATGTGGGTTTTTTTTTTTTTTTTTTTGTCTGAAAAACACTGGAAGACAAAGTAGTCAATTCATCCATAATCCCATCATCAATTTCATTTTAAATTTATGAGCTGACAGATGAAGATCCTTCCCTCCCAACCATTAATCCCATTCCTTGGAGACAACCACTGTTAGTAGTTTAATATGAATTTTCCCTGATTTTCTCAATAGAAATAGATACATTGTATATTGGTATACCCATTTTCCCATGCAGCACATATGGATCTGCAACCTGACTTAGCAACTATATCCTGGACATCCTTCCAAGACAGTATATATTGATCTCCCTTGATCTTTCGAATGGCTGCATGGAATGTGTACACATAGTTTTTCAACCTTGTTCCTACTGATGGACATTTAAGATTTTTTCCCTTTGTTTCAGTATATCTTCTTATACATTTATTTTATCTTGCTGTGTTATGGAGTCCTAAAAGTGAGATTACTGAATTGAAGGGTATGTGCATTTTATTTTTATTTTTTTTGTCTTTTTGCCTTATCTAGGGCCGCAACCGTGGCATATGGAGGTTCCCAGGCTAGGGGTCTAACAGGAGCTGTAGCTGCCGGCCTAGGCCACAGCCACAGCAACGTGGGATCCAAGCCACGTCTGCAACCTACACCACAGCTCACGGCAACACTGGATCCTTAACCCACTGAGCAAGGCCAGGGATTGAACCGGCAACCTCATGGTTCTTAGTCAGATTCGTTAACCACTGAGCCACGAAGGGAACTCCGAAGGGTATGTGCATTTTAGATTTGAATAGATATTACTTACTTTCCAAAAAGGGGTACTCATTTATATATCAAAGCTGTGCATGAGAAATCCTCCTTTTCCTTTGCTTTTGCAAGCTCTGAATATTAACAGGTTTTTAATTTCTGCCAGTCTGACGGGGAGAATGGCATCTGATTGTGTTTGTTTTCATTCGATTGTATCTTTTCCTCTAGAGCTTTGCTGTTTAAACCATCTTCTTGACCTTTAACAGGCTTATATTAATTTCACTGTTCCTCTCAAAAAGAGCACTTTCATCTTTGTATTTAATAACTGTCTATTATATATCTTGAGCTCTCAGGATATTTCATTAGTTCACTTGTCTATAGAATCAATTCAAAATATTAAAAAAATTATTTTCTTTAAGGAACTATTTTTAATGATTACTATGCATTTCTTCACCTGAATTTTTGTGTCAATAAACATATTTATCTTCTTTATAATGGTGATAACCGTTATTTCATAATTTGGTAGCAAATCCTCTTTGAGGTTTTCCTCACACGTTCCCTCTCTGATGTGCAGAGCATTGCTGTATGGTGGAATGCGGGAATCTCAGCCTGAAGCCGAAATCCCTCTCCAAGACACCACTGCGGAAGCCTTCACAATGCTCCTTAAATACATCTACACCGGACGGGCGACGCTGACAGATGAGAAGGAGGAGGTGCTGCTGGACTTCTTGAGCCTGGCTCATAAATATGGATTTCCAGAGCTGGAAGATTCTACCTCTGAGTATCTGTGCACCATACTTAACATTCAGAATGTCTGTATGACTTTTGATGTTGCCAGTCTCTACTCACTTCCCAAGTTAACTTGCATGTGCTGCATGTTTATGGACAGAAATGCTCAGGAGGTGCTCTCAAGTGAAGGCTTCCTCTCTCTTTCTAAGGTGCGCCATTGTCTACAAGTAATTTACTGGCATACATTGTTTTATTTATATCTGTATTGTAGAAATATAGCCATGGACTAAAAATAAGCCACGAGTTCCCATCGTGGCTCGGCAGAAAACCAATCTGACTAGCATCTGTGAGGACTCAGGTTCGATCCCTGGCCTTGCTCAATGGGTTAAGGATCTGGGATTGGCATGAACTGTGGTGGAGGTCGCAGACCCGGCTTGGATCCCGCGTTGCTGTGGCATAGGCCAGCAGTTACAGCTCCAGTTCGACCCTAGCCTGGGAACCTTCATAGGCCACAGTGCAGCCCTAAAAAAAAAAAAAAAAAAAAAAAACAAAGTAAAATAAAATAAAAACCATTAGCATGGAAGAGGCTGTTTGTCTAGGTCCTGCCTCTGGCTACTGAGATGCTAGATCATATGGGAGGGAGGCAGCTTTTTGCCGTTTTCTTTTGTGGTTCTTCTGTTAAGTTCTATGTGCAGAGAGGCTTGCTGCTGGGTCGTTGTTCTCAGTGTTAACGACAATCAAATAGGCTCCTTTGTGGTGTTGCATACTGTTGTTTTGGTTTTATATCTTTTGACAGAGTACAACTAGTAATTCCTTATGATGAGAGGGAAAGTTCATAAAGGAGATCTGATGGGTCTCTGGGTGTCTTTTAAGTCACTACCTTTTTTCTTTTTTCTTTTTTTTTTTTCTGGCTCAGAATTCACTATTGCACAGTGTTTGTACCATGTAATAGCTAGAATGAAGCTATCTTTCTGAAATCTTTCTCTGAACCCTAGTGGTTGTCTTTCATTTTCCTTTCTGTGTCGCTCCTAGGATCTGAATATTTTTGAATGGGAAAATCTATTTGAAAAGTTCCATGTCTTGATTTGAGTGTAAACTATGATTTTTATTATCCTACTTAATTTTTAGAGGCAGAGGTCTTGGGTTGTACCAGTGTTGCCAGAGGTCAATTTAGAAATTGAGAACCAAAACTATGGTAGTGCAGTAATGCTGTGGAACAAAAGATTTTGAACGTTAAATGCTAGATGTATCTTACTGACTTGTAAATTCTCCTGAAAAACCTGTATGGAATGACAGCTTCTCACATTGCCATGTTTCTTACTTTATTAAAGATGGGTGCAGATATGTTGGTAAGACTAGATACCAGCTGCCTAAAACTCTCCACGTGGCCATAATGGGCAAGAGAGCAAACGGCACAAAGAATAAGGAAGATGGTCAAGAAAAGTTAATTGCTTAAATATAAGCAATCTTTGCAGTTCTGTAAGGTTTTACTGATTGAGCATACACATGGTTGACCTCTGTAATAACTGGAATTTTTTCTTTTTATCCCTTTTAGACAGCACTTTTAAGCATCGTATTAAGAGATTCATTTGCAGCTCCCGAGAAAGATATTTTCCTAGCTTTGTTAAACTGGTGTAAGCACAATTCAAAGGAGAACCATGCTGAAATCATGCAGGCTGTGCGCTTACCACTGATGAGCCTCACAGAACTTCTGAATGTCGTGAGGCCTTCGGGACTGTTGTCTCCTGATGCCATCCTGGATGCTATTAAAGTCCGGTCAGAGAGCCGGGATATGGACCTCAATTACAGAGGCATGCTCAGTAAGTACCTGTTCGTACTAAATCTCACCAGGAAGCTTTGTATCTTATGATGGTCTCAGCTGCAAAACTCAAGCTGTGAAACTGTAGTTCAGGCTTTAAATGGTCTATGTGAGTCCAGGAACAAGGAGCTCTGCTTCCTGTGGAATGCCTTCCCTGTCCTGCTGATTTCTCCTGAGAGTGCTTAACCTTTGTAGACCCTCAGACAGGTATTTCTTGCCATTCCTGGACAAACTTCTCCAGCTGCTCCCTAGAATGTCAGAAATTAGATAATTTCCTGAGAAGTTTCTTCTCACGTTAAGACCTTTCCTCCCTTCCTCCATCAAATCAGTACCAAGTACATGCTGTATAGTTATTATTTCTTTAGGGACCATGAACAGGGAGATTCTAAATAACAGTAATCATAGCTCACACTTATACAACATTTCCAGTACTTATGTGGTGTTTTTTCTTACTAATAAAAGGAACAGCAGTGAACACTTATAAAGTGCTTATGTGTATCAGTAACAGTCCTAGATGATCATTTAATTCTCACAACAACCATTTGAAACAACAATCCATTACTGGTTCCATTTTACAAATGAGGAAAGTGAAGCACAGAGAGGCTAACTAACTTGTGCAAGGACACACAGAAAGATATGGAGCCAAGAGTCAGACCCATGTAGTGAGGCTCCGGAGAGTGTATAATTAACCTCTGAGCTATGCTGGGTAAATGTAAAACAGAGTCTCTGCCTTTGTTCTTTTTAATTTCATTGTGGAAATAAGACTTACTCCCTTGAAAACCTAAATACAACATTGTTCAAGGTGGGTACATGCTGTGAACTTAAGAGAGTGTGGCTTAGAATGTTTGAGGGAATAGAGCTTGAGGTGAGCCTTGACGTTTGATATGGATGACATCAGGGTGATGTGCATTTCAGACGCGGGGACCGGTGAGGTTAGTAGGCAGAGGTTAGAGCATGTGATGGACCATGAACAGAAGACCTTGACTGGAGTATAATGTTGACTAATAACAAAACAAGCTTAGAAAGGTCAGCTCAGGCAAAATCATGGAAGTCTTTGAAACTAGATGGGGATTTTGCTTATGTTGGTGGAAGCTGATTTTAGAGAAGGAGAGAGGCATGATGTATAGTGGCTTTGAGACGTTGATCCGTGATGCTGTACCTGATGACCTGAAATAGGGAAAAACTGGATTCGGGGAGACCAGTGAGGAGGGTATTTAACCTGTGCATAATTGACGCAATCTTAAACAAGAGTGGTGACAGGGAGACTGGAAAACAGTCAATGTGAAGAGGAAATACTATGTTAAAAAAAATAGATCTTGGTGATTCAAGGGATTTAAATTTGAGGATTAAGTTTAGGAGGAAGTTATTTTATCAAATCTAAAACGCTAAAACTTCTGAAGCACCATTGTTTTACGTACTGCAAAAGAAACAGTATTTCCAGTTAAACCATGGCACACCATCATGTCTATATCACAGTTTCAAAAATGTTAAAATTTGAAAAAATGTGTGTCATAGAATTAATGAAATATAGTAGTTCTTTGAAGAAGATACTTGTTTGGAGGTATAAAAAAAACAAGATACTTGTTTTCAGACTTGATGAGTTTGAGGGTTTCTGGGATATCTATTTTCTAAGTTCTCCCTCATGTTAGTCATTGCCCTGAGTATTTCTTTCCTTGACTGTGGCCTCAGACACTCTTTAAATACTGTTAAATGTCTAGCCTTAACTTCTCTCCTGACGTATCAGATTTAGATTTCTTTTCATTGGGCATAGAAGAAAAAGCATAGATTTTGGAGTCAGACAAATTTGACTTCATGTCCTGAATTAAATCACTTAACTAGTTGTATGAGCTGGTATTAAATTACATAAGGAATTTTACCTTTTTTTGGGGGGGTCTTTTTAGGGCTACACCCGTGGCACATGGAAGTTCCCAGGCTAGGGGTTGAATTGGAGCTACAACTGCTGACCTACACCATAGCCACAGCAACACCAGATCCAGGCCACATCTGTGACCTGTACCATAGCTCATGGCAGCACTGGACAGATCCTTAGCCCACTGAATGAGGCCAGGGGTTGCGCCTGCGTTCTCATGGATACTAGTCAGGTTCGTTACCGCTCAGCCACAATGGGAATTCCTACTTGTAGTTTTATATCTCTGCATAGTGTTATGAGAATTAATTGAAATAATGTATGCAAATAATATGTGTAACCTCAATACCGTAGCAAACCATTAGCACATTTATCACATTAAAAATTTTTTTTTCCTTCTCTTTTGGCTGCCCCGGAGGCATATGGAGTTCCCAGGCAGATCAGATCCAAGCTGCCATTGAGACCTATGTCATAGCTGTGGCAATGCCAAATCCTTAACCCACTGTGCCAGGCCAGGGATTGAACCTTCAGTCCTGGCGCTCCAGAGATGCTGCTGATCCCATTGTGCCACAGTGGGAGCTCCCCACATTTTAAAACATGTACTTGTTTTTGGTCCCCAAGAGCACGCTGATCCTCAACATTTAGCACACATTGGAGTTCCCTTGTGGCCTGGTGGTTAAGGATTTGGTATTATCACTGCTGTGGCTCAGGTTTGATCCTTGGCCTAAGAACTTCCACATGCCACAGGCGTGGCCCCCCCCCAAAATTTTGTTTTGCCCTAATCCATCCTACTCCCCCCCACCCCAGCAACCACAAGTCTGTTCTCCATGTCTGTGATTTTCTTTTCTGTGGAAAGTTTCATTTGCACCATATATTAGATTCTAGAGATAGGTGATATCATATAATATCTGTCTTTCTCTTTCTGACTTATTTCACTTAGTATGAGAGTCTCTAGTTCCATCTGTGTTGCTGCAAATGGCATTATTTTATTCTTTTTTACGGCTGAGTGGCATTCCATTGTGTATATATACCACCTCTTCTTCATCCAATCATCTGATGAACATTTAGGTAGTTTCCATGTCTTGGCTATTGTGAATAGTGCTGCAGTGAATATGGGGTACATGTATCTTTTTCAAGGAAAGGGTTGTCTAGATATATATGCCCAAGAGTGGGATTGCTGGGTGATATGGTGGTTCTATGTATAGTTTTCTAAGGTACCTCTATACTGTTTGCCATAGTGCTTGTACCAGTTTACATACCCACCAACAGTGTTGGAGGGTTCCCTTTTCTCTGCACACCCTCCAGAATTTATTTGTGGACTTACTAATGATGGCCATTCTGACTGGTGTGAGGTAGTGCCTCATAGTAGTTTTGATTTGCATTTCTCTAATAATCTGATGTTGAGCATTTTTTCATGTGCTTGTTGGCCATCTGTATATCTTCTTTGGAGAAATGTCTATTCAGGTCTTTCGCCCATTTTTCCCTTTGGGCTGTTGGCCTTTTTGCTGTTGAGTTGTATAAGCTGTTTTGTATATTCTAGAGATTAAGCCCTTGTCAGTTGCATGGTTTGAAACTATTTTCTCCCATTCTGTAAGTTGTCTTTTTTTTTTTTTTTTTTTTAATATAGTTTCCTTTGCTGTGCAAAAGCTTGTCAGCTTGATTAGGTCCCATTGGTTTATTTTTGCTTTTATTGTTGTGGCCTTGGGAGACTGACCTGAGGAAATATTTGTAAGGTTGATGTCAGAGAATGTTTTGCCTATGTTCTTTTCAAGGAGTTTGATGTCTTGTCTTAATGTTTAAGTCTTTAAGCCATTTTGAGTTTATTTTTGTGCATGTTGTGAGGGTGTGTTCCAGTTTCATTGATTTACATGCAGGTGTCCAGTTTTCCCAGCAACACTTTCTGAAAAGACTGTCTTTTCCCCATTTTATATTCTTGCTTCCTTTGTCGAAGATTAATTGACTGTAGGTGTCTGTGTTTATTTCTGGGTTCTGTATTCTGTTCCATTGGTCTGTATGTCTTTTAGTTCCAGTACCATACTGTCTTGATTACTATGGCTTTGTAGTATTGCCTGCTTGGTTTTTGTTCCTGAGGATTGCTTTGGCAATTCTGGGTCTTTGTGGCTCCATATAAATTTTTGAATTGTTTAATCTAGTTCTCTGAAAAATGTTATGGGTAATTTGATAGAGATTGCATTGAATCTGTAGATTGTTTTGGGTAGAATGGCCATTTTTATGATACTAATTTTTCCAACCCGGGAGTATGGAATATCTTTCATTTCTTTGCATCCTCTTTAATTTCCTTAATTAATGTTTTATGGTTCTCAGCATATAAGTCTTTCACTCCTTGGTCAGGTTTATTCCCAGGTATTTGATTTTTTTTTTTTTGGGGTGCAATTTTAAAAGGTATTTTTGTATTTCCTTTCTAATATTTCATTGTTAGTATGTAGAAATGCTACTGATTTCTGAATGTTGATCTTATATTCTGCTACTTTGCTGAATTTGTTGATCAATTCTAGTAGTTTTGGGGTTGAGTCCTTAGGGTTTTCTTTATATAGTATCATGTCATCTGCATACGGTGACAATTTTATCTCTTCTCTTCCTGTTTGGATACCTCTTATTTCTTTTGTCTGATTGCTATGGCTAGGACTTCCAGTACTATGTTGAATAACAGTGGTGAGAGTGGGCATCCTTGTCTTGTTCTAGATTTTAGTGGGAAGACTTTCAGGTTTTCTCCATTGAATATTATGTTTGCTTTGGGTTTGTCGTAAATGGCTTTTATTATGTTAAGGTATTTCCCTCTATACCCACTTTGGTAAGAGTTTTTATCATGAATGGATGTTGGACTTTGTCAGATGCTTTTTCTGTGTCTATTGAGATCATGTGGTGTATGACGTTGACTGATTTGCATATGCTGAGCCATCCTTGTGAACCTTGGATGAATCTTACTTGGTCATGGTGTATGATATTTTTTACGTGTTGGATTCAGTTGGCTAAAATTTTGTTGACAATTTTTGCGTCTGTATTCATCAAAGTAAACTATAGTTTACTTTTTTGGTGGTATCTTTGTCTGGAAACACCAAAACATTTAACACACTGAATAGCATGTGCCAGACACTTGGTGAATTCACGCAAGGGAAATTGTCTTACTGGTGTTTAGGAAGCAGTCAAAGCTTGGTGATTTAAAAAAAAAAAAAAGTGAAACCTGGGCTGAAGAGTAGAGAAAGAAGTGAAAGATGGAAGTCTGAGACTTGGAGAAGACCTATGGCCAGGGGCTGAAGGTAGAGAAGGATGAATTATACGTAGGAAGAAACTGGGATAGGGTGACAGAAGCCTGTAGAAGAGAGAGTGTTTATATGGGGAGGGGTGGTCATGGTATCTGGTGATGTTGGGAGGGCAAGAAGAATAGGAATTGGGAGCAAATTTGGCTATAAATTGTGAGTTGGTTAGTATTCTGGACAGAAGCTTGACTACATAGTGAATTAGGCCATGGGTTTGAAAAGATAATGAATAGAATATGCTGATTATCTGATGTGTGAATTGGAGTAAAGGTCATAGAGAAATAGTATGTTAGCTCGAGGGATCAATTCTGAGAAGAGATCAGAGGTGCTGGAGAATGGGACTAGTTGAGGAGTCAGCCTTAGACAAAGGGTGGGAGAGGGGAGAAGTAACAGGATGAGTAATAAATCTTCACTGTTGGGTCCTTCCTTATATAAGCTCCTTTTTCTCCCCCCTTGCCACAGTTTTGAATTCAAGATGTTTGACTGAAGGTGATTCAGGCCTGGTTTTTGTTAAAAGGTTAGGCTTGGGGCATTGCTGGAAGTGAGGGATGCTTTGAACACTTTCTGTAGTCACTCATAGCTTGGAATCAATCAGCTGGTGAATATAGGTGTCTGACCTGGGTTATAAGAGCCCTGTGGAATTTCTGTGAAAGGGAGTAATTAGCCAGTTGAGGAGCCCTCAGTTCCAGAGTGGTACACTGCTCATAGGTGTTAAGTTCTTCATTTTGGAATAATTCATTGGGAACTCATGGAGGAGACTATACAACTGTTATGGAATCTTTTATCTAACTTCTAAACCTGAGAAATAAGTAGCAGACTGTTTTTCTGACTCTTTGATTTATGAATAATAAAATTATTAATAGAAATACTAAGGAAGCGTATCGTTTTCCTCTCAGACCCTAAAAAATAGGTTATTTGCTAAGTAAGTGTTATTCAAACATTCACAGCATTTTTTTTTTTTTTTTTTTTTTTTTTTTTTTGGCTGCATCCATAGCCTATGGAATTTCCTGGGCCAGGGATAGAATCCGAGCCATAGCTGCGACCTATATTGCAGGTGCAGCAGTGCCAAATCCTTTAACCCACTGCACCGGGCCGAAGATTGAACCTGTGCCTCTGCAGTGACCCAAATCTCTGCAGTCAGATTCTTTTTTTTTCTTTTTTTGTCTTTTTAGGGCTGCACCCGAGGCATATGGAGGTTCCCAGGCTAGAGGTCTAATCGAAGCTATAGCCACTGGCCTACACCACAGCTCATGGCAACGCCAGATCCTTAACCCACTGAGTGAGGCCAGGGATCGAACCCACAACCTCATGGTTCCTAGTTGGATTCCTTTCTGCTGTGCCACAACAGGAACTCCCTCTCTGGTCACAGCAGGAACTCCTGACATAATTTTTTTAAAAATCAAATTTCTTCATTGTTAGGGAAAAGGGGGTCAAAAATTTCAGAACTGCTCCTGAGCTGATGATCTGAAAAGATCTGTTTGTTTTGAGATTATCAATCAAATTTGTTTGTTCTTAGTTCTTCCCAGGTTCTGAGTCTCTGGGGACTTGTCATGACAGGTAGAGATTACATTAGGGAGTCGGGGTTAGTATTTAGGGGCACAAATACTGATTCTTTTTCTTTGAGTTCATTAATGTTGGTTACTGGAAGATTTAATTCTTAGAGCTGCATAGCTTGAGGCTTTTTACTGAATTATAGTGATTTCCCCCCTTTAAAAGAGAGAATCCAAGGAATGCTTTTTGACTTATGTGGTTAGTTCTTTTGAGAATGTGGTTTAGACATAGTTTTGTAGATATATATTGATGAGCTTTTGCCTATACACCTGAGGAAAGGGAATTTTTAATGAAAATTTTTTTTCTTAGAATATTTGAACTACTTTCACTATTTCCTACTGTTTAGTTTTGTCTTAGCTGTGAAGATACTTCTGCCTTGAAAGTTGGTGCTTTTTCTGTTCAGACTGAGTTATATTTGGTATTGTGTATCTCAGGTTTTAGACTTTGGTAAAAAAACAGTAATTTCTTGTTTGTTCAGGTTTATATAGCAGGTAGCACATCACTACTTCCATCCTCAAGGTTTACTGGCTAAAAGTGGATCTGTTTCTAGACCTGCTAAGGTAAATTATTGGTTAATGTGTAAGTCTGTGCGTGTGTTTAAATCTGTGCTGTAGGCACATGGTACCATGTATCTATTGCCATAATTTCCAAAAATTATACAGAGGGGGCTTGCACTGTGATATTATAATTGTTGATTTTCTTGCCTAGACTCTTACTAGACCGAGCTTCTTAAGGACTGTCTTTTCCTGTGTTTTTCTAGCACTTAACACAGTGCCTGAATCTGGACCTTTCAAATAAATGAGTGATAGTCTCTTGTTTCTAAACTACAACTTACAATTTGTCTCACCTATCACGTAAAGACGGTAATAACAACAATGAACCTTCAATACTTTTAAAGCTCTATGACTTAGGTTAATATTCTGTCCTCCCAAGTGTAGTATCTTCATCTGTAAACTAGGGGGCTCACGAGTCATCCCTACCGAGGATTCCTTCACGGAGGCATTTCATGTCTGATACACACTCTTGTCCCCATTAGACGGTGAGCTTCTGGAGGGCCAGGTCCAACACAGTGAATAGCCCATGCCAAGAGCAGCTTAGAATTTTTTTTTCTTTAAATAAATAGGATGAAGATCCCTTTTGATTTTTAGATGTTTTAATTTTCTGATCTTTATAAGTAACTTGCCTGGAGTTGGAGGGACATCAGTGCATGAGCTGGAACCAAAGTACTGATCTGACCCATGAGACCAGTGCTCGTTGATCGTCTCCTGCCTGGATTATTTTCTAGTTCTGCTTTTTGGTGTGTTTGAGTTTCAGTGCTGGTAATGTGGAAGGGACGCCTGCAGAGAGAGGAGAGAATGGGCTAAGTTAAGCTGAGACAGGAATGGTCAGGAGAGTCATTTAAGGCCTCAGTTGTTGGCAGGGAGGGTTCATCCATTCTTCAGGGAAGTCAGGTTTGGCAATAGAATAAGATGACGAAGGGGGTAAGATTGGGTAAAGAGGTTGTGTGTGGGCAGCAAACTCAGTATGGATCCAAGTGATCCATCAGGCGTTAGCAGACATCTCAGCCTAGCTGGCACAGAGAGTTCAATAAAGGATGTTAAGAATATAAAGCAGGAGTTCCCGTGGTGGCTCAGCAGTAATGAACCCAGCTAGTATCCATGAGAACGCGGGTTCAATCCCTGGCCTTGCTCAGTGGGTTGAGGATCCGGTGTTGCTCGAGCTGTGGGGTAGGTCACAGATGTGGTTCAGATCTGGCATTGCCATGGCTGTGGCGTAGGCCAGCAGCTGCAGCTCCAGTTGAACCCCTGGCTGGGAATTTCCGTATGCCGCAAGTGTGGCCTTAATAAGACAAACAAAACAAAACAAAAGACCCCCAAACCATAAAGCAAATAAAGGAAAACACAAGATAATTAACCCAGAACCACTTGGATTTTGGCATTGTGTAGCTAGGGGCAGGTCCTGCTCCATTTCTCCTTAGTTTTTCTTTTTAATAATTGACTTTTTATCTGCCCAGCTATGGAACTTCAAAGCTGAACTTTCCTTTTTTTTTTTGCTTTTTAGGGCCACACCTGCAGCATATGAAGGTTCCCAGGCTAGGCATCCAATTGGAGCTACAGCTGCCGGCCTACACCGCAGCCACAGCAATGCCAGATCCGAGCTGAGTCTGCAACCTACACCACAGCTCACGGCAACGCCAGATCTTTAACCCACTGAGTAAGGCCAGGGATTGAACCCGCAACCTCATGGTTCCTAGTTGGATTTGTTAACCGCTGTGCCACGATGGGAACTCCTGAACTTTCTTAATGTTTGTAAAATGCATCAAAAATTACAAATGTAAGGAAAACTATTATCGTTGTCTCCTGTCTTGTTTAATGTCTACAACCCTATATTTTTTGAGAGCTCTTTTATCTGATAAATATAGGCTGTAAGAATGTTTATGGTTTGAATTATTTTATGACCTGAATTTTTTCATGATCATTTTCCTCTAAAGTTCATCATTTAACTATAGATTTTGCAAAAAAAAAAAGTTGTTTTTTTTTTCTTTGGTCTTTTTTAGGGCCACACTAGTGGCATATGGAAATTTCCAGGCTAGGGGTGGTATCAGAGCTGCAGCTGCCGGCCTACACCACAGCCACAGCAACACCAGATCCAAGCTGCATCTGCGACCTACAGCACAGCTCACGGCAACAGTGGATCCTTAACCCACTGAGCGAGGCCAGGAATCAAACCCACATCCTCATGTATACTAGTTGGGTTCATTACCACTGAGCCATGACAGGAACTCCTGGAGTTGTATTTTTATCCTGTAAGATACTCATAGTTACCATGAGAGAATTTCCACTTATGTAAATGTTTACCGTTTTGAAGTGAAAGATACTTTCAGGGAATCTATATAAAGAAGAGTTAGATACGTTCTCAAATCCAATCCTCTTGAAATAAACTTCAAAAGAAGACTTAGAATGGCGGAAGAAATTTCATTTCCATTTTAGACTTTTTGCTGCAGCCACTTGAAACTCTTGTGCCTAGTATGTGATTCCTTGCTTGATAATTTTAGAGGTGAAGAAGCTATGTTTAGAGAAAATAAAAAGGTAGCGCAGTCTCCACATCTGAAAGCCTGGTCTCCCTTGGCTTGGTGTTGACCAGCGGTCTCAGAGCTGGAGGAGGTGGCACCAGTGGTCAGCAGCAGCAGCAGCTGCAGACTTTGGATTACCCACGTTCTGTACCCAGCAGTAAGGGAGCAAACGTTTGTAATGACAAATCACTGATGTCTGAAAAGCACAACGTGGAAGCTTTTGTTTGCTTGCCTTGTAAAGTGCTTTGTCTCTAGATCGAGGCGTCAAGAAGGCAGGGCCTGTCTCTGTCTAGTTCACTGAGGCATCCGCAGTGCCTTATATGCTACCTGGTCCTAGTGAGTCCTCAGTAGAAAACGGTTACAGTAGCCCTGTGGGCAGGTCGGGTGAAATAATTGTTTTTAGATGAGAAAACATGTTAAGAGAGACTAAGAGGCCTCACTTAGGGACAGTGAGTGGTAGAGCCTAAGTTTCTTTTTTAATTTTTATTTTATAATGATTTTTATTTTTTCCACTATAGCTCGTTTACAGTGTTCTGTCTACTTTATATTGTACATCAAGGTCACCCAGTTAACACGTACATGTGTAGATTCTTTTTTCTCACATTGTTATGCTAGATCATAAGTGACTAGATGTAGTTCCTAGTGCTGTACAGCAGGATCTCATTGCTTATCCTTTCCAAAGGCTAAGTTTCAAACTTTGGTTTTTCTCTTTCTCTCTTTTTTTTTTTTGGTGGTGAGGGATTGGTCTTTTTAGGGCCGCACCCGCGGCATATGGAGGTTCCCAGGCTAGGGATCAAATCAGAGCTGTAGTCACTGGCCTATCCATAGCCACAGCAGAATCAGATCCAAGCCATGTCTGCGACCTGCACCACAGCTCGCAGCAACGCTGGATCGTTAACCACTGAGTGGGCCAGGGATTAAACCTATGTCCTCATGGATGCTAGTCAGATTCGTTTCCGCTGAGCCACGGTGGGAACTCCAGGTTTATCTTTTTAAGTCTCATTTTTTTCCCCCTTTTTTGGCCATACCCATGGCATGCGAAAGTTCCCAGGCCAGGGATTGAACTCTTGCCACAGCAGCAACCTGAGGCATAGCAGTGACAGTGTTAGAACCTTAACCGTTAGGCCACCAGGGAACTCCCTGAGTCTCATTTTTTAAAACCTGTATCAGACTGTTACTTTCCTTTGGGTCATAGGTAACTGTAGAGGGAAGGGGCTGGTGAGAGGAGAAAAGTGCGGTCTTCCCATTAGAAACCCTTCATGAAGGAGTCAGCAGAGCAGGGCCTCCAGACACATTTTGCCTGTGTTCTAATAGCACCTCGGCTCCTTGCTGGCTGTATGACCTTGGGCAACCAAGACCATCTAACTTTCCTCTGCCCCTACTTTCCTGTCTGTGAGATGGATATAATAGTAGTCCTATACTCAGAGGATTATTATAAGGAGTAAGTCAAAGAAATTGATAAAGTTTGTTAAATAAATGAAAAATAGGACTATGTCTGATTTCCATGAGCTAGTGAACTTAGGAAGTTATAAATCTATAGCACTTAAGCTTCCAGTGGTAAAAAGTTGATCATGAGTAGGTTTTGGTTTGGTTTGGTTTCGGAGTTGCCTTAGTTTTTTGCAGGTTAACTAAACTGACCCCAGCCCGCATTTTTTAGCTGCATTTATTGTCACCAGCTGGAGCTACTCTGTCTTCATTTGAAAAAAAAAAAAAAACCCATATTTTTCAAGACATCTGCAATGATGAATTACTTACTTTTCCCTAAGAGCCTAATTATAGTTCACTTTCTCCTATCCAAATCACACAGCCAAGATGTACATATTCTGTGAGAATTCAGCATTTATTTAGTCTGAACTTGCTTATTTTTTAAAAAATAATGGTAGTCATTTTCTTTAGAGCTTACTGTGTGCTTTGCAAACCTCATTTTATTTAATCCTTAAAACAAATAAACAGAAACACCGGGGGGACAGATGGTGTCCTACTGAGAAATTGAAGTTCAGAGAAGGTGACGTCCTCAAGGTGATACATCTGGTGGCACCATTGTTTACACTCTGACTTTGAAGCTCCAGCTCTTAACATCTGCTTTTTGCCACTTCTTGTCTCTCCATGGAGAGAGTATCAGTTTCAGAATGTTAGTACCTGGAGGACAGGTTCCAGATCTGTGAAGCAAAATGTGCATTGAGGACTTGAGAGTGCCAGGAACAACTGACTCTTGGTACCTCTAGTGTTGGAGAGGAGAGGAGTTTATTTATAACCATAATATTAATTTTTTTTCTTTTTTGGGTACACCCACAGCAGATGGAAGTTCCTGGGCCAGGAGTTGAATCTGACCTGGAGCTGTGACCTTTGCTGCAGCAACACCAGATCCTTAATCCTCTGCAACGGGCCAGGGATCAAACCAGTGTCTCCACAGAGACAAGCTGGATCATTAACCCATTGTACCACAACGGGAGCTCCCATAATACTAATTTTTATGTCAGACTGAATTTTTATTTTTCAAAATACTCAAGTAAAGTTATATCTTGCTTTAAACATACTTTTGTTTTTAAACTAGATTAATTGGTTCAGCACATCCATGAATGACCAGCAGCTCTGCTGTGTTGGAACCTTTCTGTCTCTGTTTTATCAGAGGTCTGATCTGTCTGCTTTACTTTTATATTTTGTCCTCCATCCAGATGGCAGGTGCAGGTCCTTTTATCATGTTATTTTTGTCCAATAGATATTTAAATAAAGTTACTAATAGGATGAACTCGGCAGAGCTGATTTGTTTCTCCTCCATGTATGTTTTTTCTAGTATTTACAACTTTTTCTTAGTAATATTAGTCCCAGGCACTTTGTGGCTGTGGTGGCATCATTAAATTTCAACCATAGTGGTATCTTAATCCTCACAGACACTCTATTTCCTCTCTCCCATTAAATTAAATGCACATTATGGAATCAACTACGATTTTATCTTTTTTCCCCAAAAGTGGAATATTTAATAAGTAACCATTAACCTTGCCTTTTCTATTTTTAACTGTAGTACCAGAAGAAAACATTGCAACTATGAAGTATGGAGCCCAGGTGGTGAAAGGGGAGCTGAAGTCTGCCTTGTTAGATGGTGACACTCAAAATTATGATCTGGATCATGGATTTTCTCGGCACCCAATTGATGATGACTCTCGTTCTGGAATTGAGATTAAGCTAGGTCAGCCGTCCATTATCAATCATATCCGCATCCTCCTGTGGGACCGAGATAGCCGGTGAGTCATTAGCATGACTTGGAGAAAAACTGACACGTTTGAGGTGGCCTTACTTTGTGGTCATCTGCTTTGGTTTTACAGATTTGATGGTTTATATCTTTGTCATTACCTTGCTATATTTCCCTTGCAGGTTAGTTTTAGGGGAAGAATTAGAGGGTGTATTCCTTAAAAAATAACATTTTTGCCTTTTTCTGCTTATGAAAGTAACGAGTATGTGTTTACACCGAAAATATAGAAAAGCACAAAGAAAATAAAAATTACTAGTACTCTCAGTGCCTGTTATTAATCTTTGTACGTATCTAACCAGTATTTTTTATTATGTAGACACACACACAAACACACACACGCCACCAGAAGCCTGTTAAACCACACGTATTTTTTTTTTTTTACAAAATAAAGATTAAAAGTATAAAAAGTAACTTCACTTTTTAATTAATACATTGTGAACATTCTACTCTTTTAAAAATATTCCTGTAAAATGTTACTTTTAATGGTTTTCTGGTATTCCACCACATGGGTTACCTTTATTTACTTGATTCCTCACTTTTGGATGCTATCACAACTTTAAAACCATCTTTTTACTGTAAAAAAAGAAAAAATTATCTTTTAGTATAGATAAATATCATTATCAAAACAAAAGAAATACGTGAAAAAAATTTGGTGGGCTTCAGCCTAGGAACCCACCAGTTTCACAGTGGCTTCAAGATCCTGCCTTCCTTTCTGGTCACTCTATTGTTTTCACCCACTGGAGTTTCTGGGTTCAGCCATGATGGCAGAAGGATCAGAGAAGTCGGGTGACCAAGAACAATCTCCCTCATTGATGTTTATCATTAACCTAAACCCTGCATACTCAGACACTGGTGTACAGTCTCCTAAGCCCTCTTCATGCCTCTTTGAGTCCAGGCATGAAGGTATTAATAGTAGTGGTGACGAGACCCTGTCGATCTTGCTAGTTAGTTCATTTTTCTTGTTAGCACTACTGGCCACCACTCTGGCCTTTCAGGCTCTTTGAGGGAAGCTTTATGAAGTCAGCATTTCCCACGCGTGTGGGTGTTGGGTGTTGGAGGTTATCTTTTTCTTTTTTATTAAGAATATATTTGCAGGAGTTCCTGCTGTGGTGCAATGGGATTGATGGTGTCTTTGCAGCACCAGAATGCAGGGTCAATCCTCAGTGAGGTGCAGTGGTTAAAGGATGGCATTGCCATAGCTGTGGTTTAGGACACAGCTATGGCTCGTATCTGATCCCTGGCCCAGGAACTCTTTATGCCACCAACAAAGCAAAGGGAAAAAGATGGCTCGAATCTGATCCCTGGCCCAGGAATTCCATATGCCACCAAAAAAGCAAAAGAAAAATAAAAGATGGTTTGGATCTGATCCCTGGCCCAGTTACTCCATATGCCACCTACAAAGCAAAGGAAAAAAAAAAGGTCTATTTCCTACTATGTATCTTTTTGGATGTAATAGGACATTTATTTGCAGAATGGAGCAAATTCACATATTGTTTCCAATAGTCTCTGATTAATAATAATAGTAGACAACTGTTCCGAAAGCTTTACATACATTCACTCATTTAAGAATTAAGTTAGTATAAAAATAACAAAAGGAAAGATTAGTACATTTGAAACTGAAAGTAGTTATCTCCAGGATGTTAAACATTTATAGGCCACTTTGTTTTAGTATATGTGTTACATTCACGGGGGACTACCAGGTACCAGTTCTTCTTAACAGAAGTTGTTATCATTCCAAGCAAAGGTGAAAAATTCAGAATCTTAAGCCAAAAAGATTCTGACAAGTGTTGTAAAATTATATCCTGCATTGCTGATAACCCAGAGAGGTTCAATAAAAGGTTATAACCAGTTTGAGACTGAGCGATAAAATGAATGGGAGTGAGGGGACAGCAGAAAATAAGGGGATGACACAAAATAAGCTGACCTTTTCTGGTCACAACTGTTGGTTGCAGGCTGACATTTATGGTCACCTAAATCTTCTGAGATTGTTCCTGTTGATATTACAGTACAAGTAATAACTGCATCTCAAATTTAAATTTGGCGTATGACAGGGGACTATAGATTTGTTCAGTATGGGACCAGCATGTAATGGTCCAGGGTAGCTGACCAGGGGAGGATGATAGGCTGTTTTCATTACCGCCAGATTATTAGCTGCCAAATTTTAAGTTGTACCCCAA
Source organism: Catagonus wagneri (assembly GCA_004024745.2). NCBI lineage: Eukaryota > Metazoa > Chordata > Mammalia > Artiodactyla > Tayassuidae > Catagonus > Catagonus wagneri. The sequence continues at coordinate 2,975,430 of PVHT021183524.1, forward strand.
AGAAACATGTATTATGTCTTCACCTGTGTCATTTATTTTTCTGCATGCCGCATCCATGTGTGGGATGGTGGGAGACTGGGAGGGAGCAGGAGACAAGCTGGCCTCTGAGAGGAACCCTTTCGAGTTGGCTTAACTCCTGAGGGAGTAGGCCTGAGCACCCAGGCCAGCGAAAGTAGAGAGAGAAGGCACACTTCTGTTTTCTGTCACGGCTTTATTAATCTGCTGATATGGTATGTGCAAGGCATCCTGGTCCTGTTATGTCTTCTATGCCTGATGTGTGCCCAGCACCCTGCTAGACCCCGAGTATATGCAGGTGAATATGATGCAATCCCTGTTCTTAAGCAGCATGAGACTAGTAAGGTAGACGAACATGCAAAAAGAGAATTTCAATAGCCAGGGTGAATACTGTGTTAGGGGAGATCCAGGCAGATTTCATCATCATCAGAATATGGTTGTTAGGCAGAAAAATTTAATTTGTGAATAGTGTATGTACATTTTGTACCTTTTAATGTTTTAAAATGGTATTATTTTAATATGGTACTTTCTCTTTTTGATTCATAGCTCTTATTCATACTTCATAGAGGTATCAATGGATGAACTCGATTGGATCAGAGTGATCGATCATTCACAGTATCTGTGTCGTTCTTGGCAGAAGTTATATTTTCCAGCCCGTGTCTGCAGGTCAGTTCTCATGGCTTATAAATGATTTTGATGTTTGTTTGAAGAGATTTGGATGTTGAGAAACAGACTGTGCTTTTCTGTCTCATAGAAAAAAAAGTTCTTCAAAATATCACCTACCAAATACATCCCAACAGGAAAACTTAGGGAAAGTATGGAAAATCAAGCATCTTAATGTTTAGAGTGTATTGTGGAAATGTTTATCCAGAGTGTTTTATGCTGTGTTTATGTAGTATACTTGTAAGTGACTAAAAAGGGACAGGGCACACTGAGAAGTGGAAATGCTGTTTTTAAACTCCATGCTCTACCTTGAAAGCAAGTTATTTTCAGGGGGTGCGTTCTTTCCACAAAAGCCATGAAAGATGTTTCTGGAGGCTTCCCTGGCAGTCCTCAGGGTCAGTAGAAGATTTTTGGATGCCACTGCAGGTAGTGAATGTCTGTATTCTTTTCTAGGTCAGTGGGTATCAGTGCAGTTTGACAGAGCAGGTGTTTCTAGTGGGGTTGAGTTTGGAGCGAGAGCGGCTGAGCTAGTGGCTCAGGCTCACAGCCTCCTTCAACCAGATCACCTTACTGTCATCGTTGTATATTTTAGGTCCATGTAAGTTTTTAAAAAAGTATTGAAAAAAAAGTATTGATAAGCTCTTGTTCTAACATTTCATGTTCTTATTGGGTACAAGCTATCTCGTAAGCTTTCTTTCTGAAATTTTGCAAAATCAATACGAATAATGAATTGGGGAGTTGGGAGAGATGGTTAAAGGGCCCCTGAAATTCTGTTGTGTTTTTTCTGTTGTGATTTTTCCCTCAGGAATTGCCCTCAGATAGTCTTTGCCCTACGGTCAAGAGACCAAGGCAGAAAGTGGTTGGTTTGTTTACTTAGGTGTGGTGAGAAGAGGAGGGAAGGGATATGGTGGTATAAGCCTGGGAGCCTGTGGGGCTGGTCCCGCAGCCACCCCCCTCCACCCCCTTACTGTGACCCCGACTGACTCCTGGTGTGGCTGAGTTGGAGCAGATGCGGAGCCCCCACAGCGCTTAGTCTCTTGGTCAGAAGACCCCTTCTAATTATTAAATGCTTGATCCGAACTCGTATTTCCACCACAGGAACTCCGCAAAACCTTTCAGCCTCTGGTAAAGAATGTTGCCTACATTTTTTTATTATGGGTTTGACCAGACATAATATTGTTACCCAGGGATCCTCCTGTGTGGAAATGAAGAAAATCAATTTCATTTCCCCAAAGAGGGACAAAAGTGTCTCAGGTCTGGCAGTTGCTCTTTTATCAGAGGAGTTTTGAATGGATTAAAATGAGAGGGACAAGAAATTGAGTGAAGATTGTGTGTCTCAGAACTGCCTGGAGGGTACGTGGAAAGTGACAGAGGGGCCCAGAGTGGAGGAGGGGATTGAGTCTGCATCGATTCACATTATTACAATTGTGTGGGATTGAAAAATAAGCGAAAGTTACAACTAATGTCTGATGTGGACCAAAGGACTGGGTGTTTGTATTTAATTTGAGACACTAGGAATCTGACTCCCAGAACAATTCATTGTGACAGTAAGACCAGCTATGACAGGGCTGTGTTTTTTTCCCCACCTGAGAACTCGTGTTCTGCGGGGGACGTGTACCCTCAGTCACGAGCCCTGGCTTTTAGGAAAAATACTTTTTCTCATTTATTAATGAGCATTATTTATACTCCCTTATTTTGTCTCTTCTGTGTGGCTTTGCCTTTGTTGACGTTGCTTTTATGTGTTGTAGAGCTTGGCCATATTACCGATGCTGGTTTTTGTCTTGGTATAGCCAGTTACCAACTCTGGTGGAGAAAAACTGAGCAAAGGTGTTAGAGTTAGTGACAGCAGGAAAAGGAAGGAGTCTTGATAGCCATTTTAGTGAGAAAAAATTTTAATACTTATAAAACATTTGAACTGATTATTACTACATTCCATCCTAAACTCTGCCTTTTGTAATAGGTTGGAATTTTGGTAGTATTCTCAAATGAACTTAAGAGTTAGTCTCTGCTGATTACCTGAGTATGTCTTACACTTGGTGTTTATCTTCATATTGGCTACCTAAACAATGTTCTCAGTACAGTTCTAGGAACTTCACTGGGCACATATAAATGCTTTATTACTTGAGCATATAAGTGTTCAGCTTGCATTATGTTAGTTAATTTGCACATTTGTATGTCACTTTTGTTCTTCAGTGTCCTTTGCGTGTTTGTCTTGCGGCTCATACTAAAATTACGAGCTCTTAGAAGCAAGGAGTATGGATTTTAATATCTTAGTATTCTTGTGATGGTACTCAGGCTGTGACCTTGTAGGCAGTAGGTACTCTGTGAATGTTAGCAAGGTTTGGGGTCATGGCACCGATCAGGTAGTGGAGAGAGACTGATTCAGTATTAACATGTATATGGATTCATTGATGCTTTTTTTCAATGGATTTATTGAGATGTGTATCAGTGCTGGAAAACTCTGGAGTACTAAATGGTTCTGTACTGTGTGCCTAGGTTCCTTTCTGTGTTTTCTTCAAGAAAATGAAATTTTGAGGTTAATCCTGAAGAATGTTGAGTGCCATATATTGATGAAAGATTACATCAAATACATTCACAGAGGAAGAAATACTCTGTGAATTGGGGGAGGGGAGATTACCCAGCCCCCTCTGAGTCTAGGTTGCACCCCATGTAAATTCAGCATCGTGCAGTAGGGAGACCATGGGCTATGGAGTTAGAGCTCTTCTCACATCCTGGTTTCATCTAATACTGGTGTTGTGACCTTAGTAAAGTTGTGCCTCTCTGAGCCCTCATTTTCACACCAGGAAGAACAAGAGCCTTCCCGGGGTCTGCTGTGGACGGTCACATGACAGAGTGTATGTGCAAGTACTGAGCACAGAGCCTGGCCCAAAGTAGAGGCTCAGTAATAGTTGTTTTTATTATCGTTTCTACTTTCTGAGACTGAACTGGTGTTTGGCCTCCAGAGAAAGAGCCAATCCTGCCATCCTCTTTGGCCGTGGTGACTCTCAGTATGAGGATACTGTCTTTTGCCTCCGGTGGGTGGTCTTTTCAGTACTTTTCCATATTGCCGGTCCACACGCACGCCTTATTTACATAGTTCTCTGTCTTAACAACTTGCCCATTTGTATGTTCCCAGCAGTTCTCATATATTTTGGTTTTGGTAAATCATTTTTTTTATTGTGGTAAAATATATGTAATAAGAATTTTGCCTTTATGTATCCTGTGGAATGTAATTTAAGTCAGCGTTTTCTCTCGCTGTGACGTTGGTGGTGGTGGGGATGACATCAGGCTTCAAAGCCAGTGATCAGTACAACCACCTAGCAAAGGGAGGGAAATGGTCTGCTCTTCCTTTCTGGGTCCTTTTAAGGAATGCTTTGCAGGTTAAGTAGGGCCTGCTCTGTGTAGCCAAAAGCTCAGACTGGTAACAACTGCCTACTCTCCAACTGGGCATGAAGAAAAGTGACTTGTCACTTTTGGTACAGTATTTCATATAGTACTCAGAACAATTTTGTGTCTTACCAGCTTTGTCTTTTTCCGGAAAGAAATTTCTGCTCTACCCACAAATTCCCCAGCCTTCAGATAGCCAAAACGACAATCTAGTAAGCTTGATTCAGGGCCTGCCATAGCTCTCTTAGGTGGTGGAGCCTAGGACTGAACAAAAAACACTAATAAGGAGTAGAAATATTGAGTGCCCTGGGGGTCTTTTAAGTTCTTTTCTGGTTGTTTCTCAACATGGTGCTGGTAACTTGGCAGCTGTATAATGTTGCTTAAGCATGAGAAGACTTGAAAACACGAATGTGAATGGGTATAGAGGCAGCGCGTAAGTGGCTGGAATTACAAAAGTGATCTTGGTGTAAAACCTGGGAGTTGGGGGAGGAATAGCGGGCCTGCAGTTAGAGTCCTGAAGGACATACCTCTTGAGAGGGAAGGAGGAAGTAGGCGGCAGACTTCTTTACTGCACGCTGGTCAGACAGATGGGAGGGGAGTCAGGAGGAGCACAGGTCACTGAAGATGAGGCCAGAAAGGGTGTTGAGAAGGGCGCAAACATGACACAGGAGGGATGAACTCATTTAACACAAAACCGAGCTTCTTTATTCCTTTTCTCTTGTTTTTAATTATCAAAATGGAAATATCGTCTTATGACTTTTTAATTATAAAATTATGATGTAGTACACATTTTAAATGTGTGTAAAGCTTGCTGTCTGACAAGGCTATACCTAGTTTTACCAATAGCACATGGAAATTGCCCTTCTCCCAACTCTCACCAATGAAGCCATTGTCAGCATTTGCCAGTGTGATTTAGAATTTGTAAAAAGTTGTCTTATTTTAATTTGGATTTCTTTTATCACCAGTGATTTCTTTTATCGTCAGTATCTTATAATACTTGCCATTTGTTATTTCTCATTTATAAAAAGCCTATTTTTGTCTTCATCTTTTTATTCATTATCTTTTGTTTTTGACTTGTAATAACTTTATATTGGTATATAAACCTTGATATATATATGTGTGTGTGTGTATTATGTATGTGTGTATATATATATATGTGTGTGTATATTCACATAGATGTATGTTTGTAATGCATATATATGATTATCCTTTTGCCTATCATGTATTGTGCAATTTGTTATTAGTTTTGGGTGTTGTATCAGTACTTTTTACCATGTAGAATTTTATGTTTAAAATAATGTAGTCAGATCTGTCTTTTTTATAGTTTCTGGTGGTCTGATACCCTGTTCAGAAAGGTGTTCTTCACTCCAACATTAAAGAGTGTTATATTTTTATAAATATTTTTACTACTTTTTATTTTTACCTAAATATTCTAGTCAGAATATTTTTCATGTGTCTTTTCAGAGAAGGATAGTCAGTTGACTAAGACCATTTTTTAAATAATCAGTCTTTTCCATACTATTGTGAACAGCCATATTTATCATATGCTGAGTCCTAGCATATACTTTACTCTGTTCCTTGATTTCTTTGATTGTTTTTTTCTTTGACTTTTAATGGAAGTGATTTAATTATTGTGGTTTCCCCTACTGCCTTTTTCTTCTTTTCTTAGAATGAGAGATTATAATGTGCCAGATGTGTCATGGAAAAGGTGCTGTAGAATGTTTGTTGACCTGTCTCAGTGGTCACATTAGAGGTCATAAATGATGAAAAAGATCTCACTAGAACGGTTCTACTTTCACTTAGACAAGAAATTTAGGCATGCTTCATCAGCTAAGAAAATAGATTTTTCTTCGCTTATTCATCTGTTTATTCAGCCATTACTCGCTCATTTCACAAAGAAGCTCCTACTTTGTGCTGTGTATTGTACTCAGTACTGAGACCACAACCCTGAAGAAGACTACCAGGATTTCTCTTCTCACAGAATTTGGGAGGAACAGATGTAAACAAACAATAAGAATATGTGAGATAATTATTTAAAGAAATTTTTTTTGGGCCCAGCCACAGCATGAGGAAGTTCCTGGGCCAGGGATCAAACCCGAGCCACAGCAGTGACAATGCTGAATCTTTTAACCATAAGGTCACTCCCACATCAGGTAATTATAAATGTTGTGAAAACGGTATTGTGATAGCAACTAGGATCAAGAGAAGAAGAGGGGTTATTTAAAATAGGTGATCATTGGAAACCCGAAAGGGGAGCTGCGTGTTTTAGGCTGAGGTGAAGGGGATGGTATTCTCTATCTGTTGTTTTAGATATTTAGGCTTTTCTTTGGTACGCATTGAATGTTAGCCAGGAGTAACTAGTCTACCTTAGGAGGCTCGTTAAAGTGCTAAAGCTGTACTGTTTTTTGGCATAAGGCACTTTAATCTCTTTTATTGCTACCATACATTCCAGGTCCCCTCTCATCCCTGCCATCATTAGATGTAGCAGCCTTTTTTTTTTTCTTAACCCATTTTCCTTAGATTATAGTACTTAACAGTGCTATAGATCTATAAGACATAAAACAAATGAGAAAATAAATACTGCTATTTATGGAAGCCTTTGTTCCCCACCATATTAACATTGTACAAAAGTGTGTGTGTCTTCCATCTTTTCTCTTTTGTTCTCCTCCTGACTCCATACCTGGGCATTGATATATTTACTTTTTTTTTTTTTTTTGTCTTTTTAGGGCCACACTGGTGGCATAAGGAAGTTCCCAGGCTAGGGGTTGAATCAGAACTGTAGCCACCAGCCTACGCCACAGCCACAGCAATACCAGATCCAAGCCACATCTATGACCTACATCATAGCTCACAGCAACGCCGGATCCTTAACCCACTGAGTTGAGGCCAGGGATCGAACCTGCATCCTCATGGATGCTAATAGAATTCATTTCCACTGAGCCATGACAGGAACTCCCTATTTATTTACTTTTAAAGGCAGACACATTATTCAGTGGTTTACTAGGATGCTTTATAATCATAGCTAGATTTATGCCAAGGATTTACCTTCTTTATGTGGTTGGTGTCTTCAGAATTCAAGGAATTCACATGGGAAGGAAGAAGGAAAAGTTTCATATTTAAAAAGTAATCATTTTAGTTTGCACTTAGTTTGAACTGGATCTCTGCCTACAACTCTGATATCATAGTTGAACTAGCACAGAGCATCCCGCGGACATCTCTTCTAAGTGTGCAAAGCAAAATGTAGCCACAAGATGTCGCTAAAGCATAACAGTTTTACCTGGGGCTAAAGAGGTTGAAATTGCCTTTTTTTTAAAAAAAAAAACACCATATTTAAATATAAATTGTTCTGAAGCCTGTGATTTGTGAAATAACATGTGAAACTATTTGTACTATTTAAGTCTTTCTACTCATGTGGAGCATTAATTATGCCTGAAGTCCGTAGAGGTACATTCAGATGCAAGCCAGCTCTTGACTCGTCATCTGCCAAATATAGCAGATATGTGGGCTTCTGTAGTACAGTTTTTCAGTTTCATACAAATAGGTTCTTTTCTTATCTTTCTTTAGAGTTTTGAAATAAATTAACTCAAAGGGGATCAATCCATTATGTATTTATAAGGAATCAGGGAGCAGGAGAAATCAGGGAGCAGAAGAAAGAGAACGAGGAAAAAAGAAAGAGGGTTACAGGACCTCAGATGGAAACAGGAAGGAAACAGTCTAACATTTATTGAATACACATTCCTCCCTTATATGATTCTCATAGCTCTTAGAAACACCACTGACTAATTTTACAAATGAGCAAACTGAACCTCAGAGGAGCTAAATGGGCAGGTCTGTCTGACTGCACAGACTGTGAAGTGAGGAAATAGCTCTGCTTAAGAGTAGGTGGGGCATGGAGCCCTGGAGAGGCTCTTGCTGCCTCTTTGGCAGGAGCAGTTTCCAAGAAGGCTGAAACAGAGGGCCCCGTGTGGCCACATTCTGTCCATGCTGGCCACAGCCTCCTGAATGACAAGGATACTGAGGAGGAGGATGAACAGTTGGGGGTGTTTTTCCTTTTAAAATGCTCCGAAGGGAGCCTAGCAGTCCTTTATTTATGTTTTGTTAGTTTGTCATAGAGCTTTCAATTTTCCTGCCCTGTATTTCCCATAAGATTATTTTAGACTTTAACAGAGTGAGCCTGATGTTCTTAAATCCTGATTTGTTTTGCTCTGTGTTTAGAAACAAATTTCATATATTATGGAATTTCTTTTTACAAGATTTTTTTTTTTCCTTTAATGGCTGCACCCGCGGCATATGGAGGTTCCCAGGCTGGGGGTCTAATCGGAGCTGTAGCCGAAGGCCTACCCCACGGCCACAGCAACGCCAGATCTGAGCTGCATCTGCGACCTACACCACAGCTCACGGCAATGCCAGATCCTTGACCCACTGAGCGAGGCCAGGGACTGAGCCCGCAACCTCATGGTTCCTAGTCTGATTCGTTTATACTGCGCCACAACGGAAACTCCAAGATTTTTTTTTCTTAAGTTGAGAACTTTTCTATTTATTATTTTCATCTAGAATCCTCTTATTAGGCCCCCAAAACTTTCCACTGTGTTTTATATTCATTCAGTAAGACCTTTGAGACTTGGCTGTATGTACTTAAGTCATTCAGTTGAATCTAGGCTTTGTGTTTTTGTTTTGTTTTGTTTTGTTTAAAGGCTAATAACATACTAAGCTTCTTTTGTGTGTAGTGGAGAAGTTGAAACAGAAAATAGAACAGGGTTGTCCTTTTCCTTTGCATTTTTATAATTTTAGAATATAAATTAGTATCTTTTAATAAATGTGAGATGATGTTAATAACACTAATGACCTGTTATTACTACCACAAACAGCCATTGTCTATTTTTCATTCTGGAAGGGCAAGAGCTATATTTGGTAATGATAACAGTAGCTTCCCTAAGCAGTCAGGTTCAGGACTAAGTTCAGATAGTACTTCCCTAGTTGATCATCAACATCCTTTTTCTCCTGCTTTCCCTCTCCTTGATACTATTTTCTTACTTATAAGACTTATTCATTTAGATATTCATTGTACAGGGAGTTCCCATCATGGCTCAGTGGTTAACGAATCCGACTAGGAACCATGAGGTTGCGGGTTCGATGCCTGGCCTTGCTCAGTGGGTTAAGGATTCGGCGTTGCTGTGAGCTGTGGTGTAGGTCGCAGACGCGGCTCGGATCCCACATTGCTGTGGCTGTGGCTGTGGCAAAGGCCGGCGGCTACAGCTCCTGTTAGACCCCTAGCCTGGGAACCTCCATATGCTGCGGGTGCTGCTCTAGATAAAGGCAGAAAGACAAAATAAATAAATAAATAAAAATAGATATTCATTGAACAAAGAAGTATTTATTTGAATACCTGCTATATCATAGGCAGTTAATTTAGGTGCCAGCATAAAAGGATGAACAAGGCACGTTGCTGCTGTCAAGAATTTCCTGATACAGGAGTTCGTACTGTGATGCAATGGGATCGACGTTTCGGCAGCGGCAGGGACACAGATTCGATCCCTGGCCCCACACAGTGGGTTAAAGATCTGGCATTGCTGTAACTATGGCGTAGGTCACAACTCCAGCTTGGTTTCGATATCTGGCCCAGGAACTCCATGTGCCATAGGACAACCAAAAATGAAAAAGAAAAAAAAGGAATTTCCTGATATAAGAGAAGTGACAACTTTCTAAAGATGGATAAGGTCAAATATGACCGGTACAGTAATAAAGACATACATAAGGGGTGCCTGAGCATGGTTTGGAGGATCCTACTGAAGAGAGGATTTGGACAGAGGGACCAAGGAGTTGAGCAGGCAAAATAAAGGAGAAAGGATGCTCTGTGTTCTTTTGCCACAAGCAGAGTCTGCAGTGGACTTGACTAGACCTAAACTCTTCACACAAAGCTGTCACTGGGTCCTTCTAGCTCCATCTTTGGTGGGTTTTTTTTTTTTTGGTCTTTTAGGGCCACATCTGCGGCATATGGAGGTTCCCAGGGTAGGGGTCCAGTAAGCTGCAGCCTCCAGCCTGCCCCAGAGCTACAGCAGTGTGGGATCCGAGCCATGTTTGCGACCTACACCACAGCTTATGGCAGTGCCAGATCCTTAACCCACTAAGCGAAGCCAGGGATTGAACCCATGTCCTCATGGATGCTAGTTGGGTTCATTAACCACTGAGCCACAACAGGAACTCCCATCCTGGGTTCTTAATAAAAATGACCTGTTTGGGCTCACCGGTCAGAATCATCTGTTTACCACCTACCTGGCCATACCTTCCCACCTATGTCTCTAAGCTTAGGGATTGTATGTGACTGATAATTCTCTCTTCACATGACCCTTTCAGGTATCTGGGTCTTGGTTTTAGTTATTAAGAAAGTTCTTTCACAAGACTAGAAGATTCCCTGTGAAGAACCATAAATTAGGTTAATTTTCACAAATAATACTCAGAGAAGAGTAAAATTCCCAAGAAGTAGAAGAAAAAAATCCCTCTTTTGGAGCCAGGTTTTGAGTCAGTGTATTCTTTCCTTAGAAAAATAGTACATTTTTTAGGTACTTCATTGTTGTGTGCATGCTACCTGTAAGGAAATTAACATTGATATAGAGGTTTTTCTGTTTGAGATCTCCTTTTGGAATCTGTTTTGGCAATGCAGCTGTCGGGCATTTTTTTATGGAATTTAGGAAATCCTGAACCAGAAAGGCAGGTACTGAACCTTTGGGCATGGGACTGTGGTCTGTCAAGTAGAAAGCAAGGAAGGAATAAACACAAAGTCATCTGGGACTCAAGGCTCCTTAATAGGAGCCAGGAGCCTCCAACATGGGGAACAGAGGCAAAAGTGAGCTGTGGAACTGAGAGCAGGAACCCAGTAGTGAATGGGAAGGTGGGGGAGAGCTTCCAGGACCGCCATCCCAGCTTCTGGGGTGATTCAGGAAGTAAGAGCAGTGGAGCAAAACTTTATTGAATTTGCTTTTTGGAGTCAGAAAGAGGGAAGGACTACTAGATCTTACAGGTAAAAAAACGAACAAACTTGGACATAGATTTATGTGTAATCACAGTCATTTTCCAATCCCATTTACCCTGGAAGTGGTAATCTAAAGAAGATACTGGTTAAGTAGTTAATAATTCTCTCAGGGGAGAGTTAGGCCTTTGTATATTCAGATTTCACCCCACACTGGCCTAGCATTGATTGCCCTGACCTTTCACAACATTTATAGCTTGAATCACCCAATTTAGCTATTAATCACATAATGTATCTTGTATACCTTTGTAATTATTTTGTGTTTGCTGAACCTTGCTGTATATTCTTTTCATATACATCCCTTGGATGTTCTATCTGATATCTTTTTGAATCTCTTTAACTCTTCAGCATCCCTGAATGTAAGTGCTTGGATAATAATCATTTTTTTCTCTTGGAAAAATCCTTTTAATACTGCTGCCCCCCCCCCCAGTGTTAGAGGGGGATACTAGGGAATAAGAATATTTTATTCTTTTCATAGAAAATGTGCTTATAGAGAACCGTATGTACAAGTCCCATGGTTAATAAAATCATCAGAGCTTTCTCAGTCATCAGTTCCCTAGATCAGGGTGCTTTCTGTGGATACAAGGTTCGCTCAGGGGACAGTGGACCAGAAGTGAAACCAGATTGCTTGTCGGCTGCCAGAAATTCTGGGCAGAGTGCCAGGCTTGGTTCACCTTTAAAAATTCATCTCCCCGTATGAAAATACAGGGCTCGATCCCTGCAAGAACAGTGGTAGCATGAACACTAGGATTTCCTTTGGTCCAAAATACTTTTATTGATGCGAGGAAAGGTGGAGGAACTGATTGGTCTGGACCTGCAGCTTTGACCTCATCTAAGAGCTGCAATATTTTCTCTGGCAGCCTTACTTCATTATGTTTCAAATTGTAATTTCATAAGTTAATAATTGTTCTTCCAAATAATGCAGGTCATATATAAACATGAATATGTTCTGCCTGATAGGAAGCTGTAGGTTTAGTTTCTAATAGTCATAGAAATTCTATGCACATTATGAAGCTATTAGGATGTAACAGCTGTTTTAGTTCATTTCACTCTGCAGAAGAAATGTGATGCAGGCTAAAATGATCAGTAATTATGTATTTTGAAAGCTAAACCTCTAGTTATAGAAAGAGCTAATTTACACATTAGATACTGATAAAACTACAGTAAGCTATGAGTTTCAAAGTTAGTGTTATCTCCTCCCTAAGACTATGAAAGAGAGTCTGTACCAAAAGACAGTTTTTTCCGTCTTTGAAACCGCCTTTTGCATTGCCTGTTGTAATTTTAAAGTTGCAAATCAACAGTAATGAAGAACTGCTTGATATCTTTCTAAAGAAAAAAATGAGAGGACTGTTAGAGGGAGTAGGATTTAGAAGGATTTCATTTTATTTCTGTTGATCAGTGCCTACCATCTGCCTTCCATTTAATGTTGTAGAAGCATGCGTGCGTTTCCCAGTTCTGAACAGATGATATGCATGGTTTGTTGAGATATATGTGTATTCTGGACGTGTGTGTGTATATATACCTACAGTGCTTAAAATCACACTTGAGGTGTAAAACTGATAATCAGTCTCCATTTTGGGCTGATTTGCATATTCAGCTCTTGTACACAAAACGAAAGTCTACAGTGACACTGATTTTCTTTTCTACTTTAGAATCGGCACTAACCAGCTGTCAACAAATATTTTGATTAAACACTTTTCTTTATGGGGGAACTTTGGGGGCACATTCTTTGTATAAGCATATTGTTTTCTTTGATTTCAAGGGACATATTTTCAGTATGATTCATGGATGCATCACACCGGTAAGCTGTCATGCACAAAAATAGATTTTTCTCTGTAAACTTCCTTTTTACCATTGATTTCTCTAGGGCAAAAATATGTCTCAGAACAGAGTATTCCAACTTAGGATATTTGCCTGAAATAAAGGTGGTAAATAAATGTGTAGACCTGGTTTAAGTAAATTAGAAAATTTTAAAGTATTGATTCATAACTTGGACTTTTCCAAGAAATTTTAAAAGATGATATAATAGTTCCTTTTATACAAATTTAAATTATGATTGGACTGCAGAAATTTTGTTAATATTTTGACATATTATCATTTAGTCTTTTATATGTAACCATACATACACCTTTTACTTATTAAAACGGTCTCATGTAGTATGTATTATTTTAAAAGCTTGTGTATATGTATATTCATTGTGGCTGCTCTTCCCTGTCAACATAGAAATACATGCTTTATTCTTTTTTAACAGTAGCACAGTGTTCTGAATGTGCTGTCATTAACCTAACTAGTCCCTTATTGAGGGACTTTTAGGATGTTTCTTGTTTTACTATTACAGAATAGTATAGTCTTTGCACACATATCTGATTTTTCCCTTCACGTAAGCAGAGTCAAAAGATGGGATCAGAAGTTCCCATCGTGGTGCAGTGGTTAATGAATCCTACTAGGAACCATGAGGTTGCAGGTTCGATCCCTGGCCTTGCTAAGTGGGTTAACGATCTGGCGTTGCCATAAGCTGTGGTGTAGGTAGCAGACGCGGCTCGGCTCTGGCGTGGCTGTGGCTGTGGTGTAAGTGAGCAGCTGTAGGTCTGATTTGACCCCTAGCCTGGGAACCGCCATATGCCACGGGTGCGGCCCTAAAAAGCAACAACAACAAAAAAAAGAGAGACCATCTTAAAATGTCAAACATATTGGTAAATGCTGTACGAATTGTTTTACCGGTTTATTCCCATGAGCAGTTTTTTTAATTCAAGTATGGTTGATTTACAATATTAGTTTCAAGTGTACAGCACAGTGATTCAGTTATACATACATACTTTTCATATTCCTTTCCCTTTATAGGTCATTGTAAAATATCGAGTATGGTTTTCTGTGCTGTACAGTAGGTCCTTATTTGTTATCTGTTTTATACATAGTAGTGTGTATATGTTAATCCCACCCTCCTAATTTATCTCCCTCCCACTATCCCTTTTGGTAACCATAAGTTGGTTTTCTGCCTGTGGGTCTATTTCTGTTTTGTAAATAAGTTTATTTGTATCTTTTAAGATTCCACATGTTAGTGATATCACTTGATATTTGTCTTTATCTGTCTGACCTACTTTACTTATGATAATCTCTAGGTCTATCCATGATGCTGCAAATGGCATTATTTCATTCTTTTTATAGCTGAGTAACATTCCATTGTGTATATGTACTACATCTTCTTTATCCATTCCTCTTTTGATGGACATTTAGGTTGCTTCCATGTCTTGGCTATTGTAAATAGTGCTGCTGTGTACATTGAAGTGCATGTATCTCATTTTATTTTTTGCCTTTTTAGGGTTGCACCTGTGGCACATGGAAGTTCCCTGGCTCGGGGTTGAATTGGAGCTGCAGCCGCTGGCCTATGCTACAGCAACAGCAACACAGGATCCAGGCTGCATCTGTGACCTACACTCTAGCTCACGGCAATGCCAGATCCTTAACCCAATGAGCAGGGCCAGGGATTGACCCCACATCCTCATGGATAGTAGTTGGGTTCGTTACCATTGAGCCACAATAGGAACTCACTGCAAGTATCTTTTTGAGTTATAATTTTCCCTGTATTATGCCCAAGAATGGGATTGCAGGATCATATGGTAACTCTATTTTTAGTTTTTAAAGTGCCCTCCATACTGTTCTCCATAGTGGTTGTACCAATTTACATTGCCATCAGCAGTATAGGAGGATTCCTTTTTCTCTACCCTATCTCCAGCATTTATTATTTGTAGACTTTCTTGACAATGGCCATTCTGACAGTTATGTAATACCTCATTGTAGTTCTGGTTTGCATTTGGTAATAATTAATGACGTTGAGCATTTTTTCATGTACCTGTTGACCATCTGTATGTCTTCTTTGGAGAAACGTCTGTTTCTTTGGAGAAATGTCTTCTGCGCATTTTCTTTACCTCATCTTAATGATTTTTATTTTTTTTTTCCTATTATAGCTGGTGTGCAGTGTTCTGTCAGTTTTCTGCTATACAGCAAGTTGACCCAGTCACACATACATATGTACATTCTTTTTCTCACATTATCATGCTCCATCATAAGTGACTAGATGTAGTTCCTAGTGCAATACAGCAGGGTCTCATTGCTTATCCATTCCAAAGGCAATAGTTTGCATCTCTTAACCCCAAATTCCCAGTCCATCCCACCCCTTCTCACTCCTCCTTGTCAACGACAAGTCTCTTCTCCAAGTCTGTGATTTTCTTTTCTGTGGAAAGTTTTATTTGTGCCATATAGTAGATTCCAGAGATAATGTGATATATGGTATTTGTCTTTCTCTCTGACTTTCTTTACTTAGTATGAGAGTCTCTAGTTCCATCCATGTTGCTGCAAATGGCATAATTTTGTTCTTTTTGATGGCTGAGTAATATTCTGTTGTGTGTATATACCCCCTCTTCTTAATCCAGTCATCTGTTGATGGACATTTAGGTTATTCCTATGTCTTGGCTATTGTGAATAGTGCTGCAGTGAACATATGGTTGCCTGTGTCATTTTCAAGGAAAGTTTTATCTGGGTATATGCCCAAGAGTGGGATTGCTGGGTTATATGGTGGTTCTATGTATAGTTTCTTAAGGTACCTCCATGCTGTTTTCCATGGTGGTTGTACCAGCTTACATTCCCACCAACAGTGCAGGAGGGTTCCCTTTTCTCCATCCCCGGCCAGCATTTGTTATTTGTGGACTTATTAATAGTGGCCATTCTGACTGATGCAAGGTGGGGCCTCATAGTAGTTTTGATTTGCATTTCTCTGATAATCGGTGATGTTGAGCATTTTTTCATGTGCTTGTTGGCCATCTGTATATCTTCTTTGGAGGAATGTCTATTGAGGTCTTTTGCCCATTTTTCCTTTGGGTTGTTGGCCTTTTTGCTGTTGAGTTGTATAAGCTGTTTGTATATTCTAGAGATTAAGCCCTTGTCAGTTGCATCATTTGAAACTATTTTCTCCCATTCTGTAAATTGTGTTTTTTTTTTTTTTATAGTTTCCTTTGCTGTGCAAAAGCTTTCAAGTTTGATTAGGTCCCATTGGTTTATTTTTGCTTTTATTGTTGTTGCCTTGGGAGACTGACCTGAGAAAACATTTGTAAGGTTGATATCAGAGAATGTTTTGCTTATGTTCTCTTCTAGGAGTTTGATGGTGTCTTGTCTTAGATTTAAGTCTTTAAGTCATTTTGAGTTTATTTTTGTGCATGATGTGAGGGTGTATTCCAGTTTCATTGATTTACATGCAGCTGTGCAGTTTTCCCAGCAACGTTTGCTGAAAAGATTGTGTTTTTCCCATTTTATATTCTTGCTTCCTTTGTTGAAGATTAATGGACCATAGGTGTCTGGGTTTATTTCTGGGTTCTCTGTTTTGTTCCATTGGTCTGTATGTCTGTTTTAGTTCCAGTACCACACTTTTTTTTTTTTTTTTTTTTTTTTTTTTTTTTT
>PVHT021183524.1:2992972-3045701 GCA_004024745.2 Catagonus wagneri
TCATGGTTCCTAGTCAGATTCGTTAACTGCTGCGCCACAGTGGGAACTCAGGCACTGTCTTGATTACTATGGCTTTGTAGTATTGTCTGAAGTCTGGGAGAGTTATGCCTCCTGCTTGGTTTTTGTTCCTGAGGATTGTTTTGGCAATTCAGGGTCTTTTGTGGTTCCATATAAATTTTTGAATATTGTTTGTTCTAGTGCTGTGAAAAAGGTCATGGGTAATTTGATAGGGATTGCATTGAATCAGTAGATTGCTTTGGGTAGTATGCTTCTGCCCATGTTTTGATTGGGTTTTTTGATGTTGAGCTGTATGAGCTGTTTGTATATTTTGGAAATTAATCCCTTGTCACATTTTTTGCCAATATTTTCTCCCATTCTGTAATTTGACTTTTTGTTTATGATTTCCTTTTCTATGTAAAAACTCAAGTTTGATTAGGTCCTATTTGCTTATTTTTTTAAGTTCCATTACTCTAGGAGATGGATCTAAAAAGATATTGCTGATATTTATGTCAAAGAGAGTTTTGCCTGTGTTTTCTCCTAGGAGTTCTGTAGTATCTTGTCTTACACTTAGATCTTTCATCCATTTTGGTATGGTGTTAGACGTATTCTAATTTCATTCTTTTACATGTAGCTGCCCAGTTTTTCCAGCAGCACTTATTGAAAAGGCTGTCTTTTCTTCATTGTATATCCTTGCCTCCTTTGTCATTGATTAATTGACCATAGGTGTTCTGGGCTTTCTATCCTGTTCCATTGATCTATATGTCTGTTTTTGTGCAAGTACCATACTGTTTTGATGACTGTAGCTTTGTGAGTTTATTTTTCTGGGCTTTCTCTCCTGTTCTATTGATCTATATGTATGTTTTTGTGCGAGTATCATACTGTTTTGATGACTGTAGCTTTGTGGTATAGCCTGAAGTCAGGGAGCCTGATTCCTCCAGCTCCATTTTCCTTTCTCAAGATTACCTTGGTTATTCAGGGTCTTTTGTGTTTCCATACAAATTTAACATGTTCTAAATTCTAGTTCTGTGAAAAATGCCATTGGTGATTTGATAGGGATTGAGGGATTGCATTGAACCTCCACCAGCAACTTATGGTAATACCTATTTCCCCACATTCTCGTCAACAGTGGGCATTATTATTGTTTACTGTTTTTTTTTTTTTTTTTTTTTGCTTTTTAGGGCCATGCCTGCAGCATATAGAAGTTCCCAGGGTCAGACTGGTGCTGCAGCTGCCAGCCTACACCACAGCTACAGCAATGCCAGATCTGAGCCACATCTGCAACCTGCGTGGCATATGGCAGTGATGGATGCTTAACCCACTGAGTGAGGCCAGGGATCGAACTAGCATGGATACTAGTTGGGTTCATAACCCACTGAGCCACAATGGGAGCTCCCTTTTTTTTTTTAAATCATTGTTTTCTAATCTTTTGTCAAACTGATAAGTAAACTTTGACCTCTCATTTGTTTTATTGTGAAGATTTTTGATTATTTGTAAAGTTAAGCAACAGTGCATCTGTTTGTAGATAAGTGTACATATTTTCATGGAAAAAGATGAAATTTGAGTTGACCTGAAAGGATGGGTTGAGTTTTGAATAGGTGATTTTAGAGGGCTTTTCCTGTGAGGTCATCTGGCAAAGTGGTTCTCAAGCAAGGGTGATTTTGTCCCCAGAGGACGTTTTGTCTGGAGACATTTTTGTCAGTCTCATTTAAGAGTGCTGCTGGCATCTAGTGGGTAGAAGCCAAGGGTGCTGCTAAACATTCTACAATGTACAGGGTACCTACTCTGACAAAGAGGCATCTAGCAGAAAATGTCAGGAGTGCCAAGGGTGAGAAATACTGATTTAGGAGATGGATGTAGGAATTCCATATGTGAAGAGGACTTGAATTAGATTGTCTTTGGTTAAATTGGAGAAAAAGGAAAGCTGTGAAGGAATAGCAATCAAACTTGATGACTGAATATGGAGAGGGGAAAAAGAAATTGAGTCCAGTAGAGCTTCAAAGCTCAGAATCCAAGTGCCTGGGAAGTGGGGTGACATCGGTGGAGAGAAGTTGTGAGGGAGCCAGTTTGAGCTAGTTGCAGAGTTGTTACTTAAGAGATAAATGGTGACACTCTGCTATTCATCTGCTTTGCTTTTATGTAGCAAAATTTTTATTTTATACTTGGTGCCAGGATTGTTTTGGATTTTGAATTACAAAATCTCTAACTAGTACCAAACATTTGGTTGCAGATAGTTTCCTCTTTCTGAAATGTTCTTTCATCTCTACTGCTGAAATCTTGTCCCTTCATTTAAGCCTTAAAGTGCTGTTTTCTCCAGGAAATCTTCCGTAATCTCTCCAAATAAAATAAAAGTATTTTTTTCTTTATTTATTCAGCAAATACTTATCAAGTGCCTGCTAATATGACAGACACTGTGCTAGGTACTAGAGCTTCAGTGGAGAGCTGTAAACACACATCCTTATGGAGCTTAGAGCTTAGTGGGAGAGTCAGAGCTTAAGCAAAATAATTACAAGTGAAGGAAGAATCATAGACTGTGATAAATGAAAAGAAGAATACAGTGTCAACTGGACAAGTCAGGGGAGGTCTTTTAGAGGGGTGATGTTTAAGTGAAGACCTAAGCGACAGTCAGGAATTAATTAGGCAAAGACAGGAGGGGAAGTATTTGGAGCAGAGACAGATAGGAAACCTTGAAGAGGGTTTGTGTAAGGAAATGCAAAGAAGTGAGTCTGGTAACTTGGTTTGTGTAAGGAAATGCAAAGAAGTGAGTCTGGCTGGAGAGCAGTGGTGAGGTAGATGGGGAGGAGGGTAATGACCAGGTTGTTGAGGACTGGAGCACCATGTTGAAGAGGTTGTAGTTTATTGAAAGTATAGTCCCTGTGGGGGTGCTAAGCAGGAATGTGACATGATATGACTTTAAGTTTTTTAAAGACCTTGTTTCCTTTGTTGACGTGGGTTGGAATAAAAGCGTGGAGATCAGTAAGGAGGTCTTTGCTGTAGGCAAAGTTCTCTTTCGGGAGGTAAGGCAGTTGCTTGTATAAGGATGGTTGGAAATGGGTGGGTTTGAGATGTGTTCTTCAGCTCCTGAGACTTACAAGGAGTGGAGTTCTATATATAGGCTTGGATCTGAAAAGAAGGGCTGGGTTGGAAATAGAAACTTGAGAGTTGTCTTAGAGGATGGTATTTGAAGCCTGGGGATTGATTGGATTTAAAAGAGGTAGAGTGTAGTGAACCCTGGAAGGAGAAGAAAAGAGGACGTAGAACTGAGCCTGGGGTGCTCTTGAATTTGATTAAGTAGAAGAGGAGAAGTCAGCAAAGTAAATGGGGAAGGAGTAGCCAGCAAGAAAAGGACAAGCAGGAAAGTGTGGTTTCAAGCAGGAGGAGACTGGTCAGTGATGCCAGATGTTGCTGCAAGATCAAGTGACGAGGAATGAAAAGTATCCACTGGCCTTGGCAACACAGAGCGCACTGTTCACCTTGGCAATAGCAGTTTTACTGACACAGTAGAGGTAGAAACCAGATTAGAGTTAGTTAAAGAAATAGGTGGGTAATCTATAATGAAACTGAAAATGCATATATCTATTGTAGCAGTCACCTTCTTGGTAAAATTCATTCAGAGGAAAAATGTATGTAAGTATGCTTATTGCAGCATTATTTTAAATTAAAAATACTCTAAAATAATCAAAAGGTGAATTAATATTAAAAAGAATTAATTGTGTCTATATAAATTGACCTAGAAAGATTTCCTTAAAAATTGTTAGATGAAAAACACATGATGCAGATAATGCTTCTTTTGTCAGCTACCTGATATATGTATCTAAATGTTTATATGGATTTGTGTGAGTATAGAGAATGGTGTGGAAGGATACACATCAACCTTTAATATTGATATCCAGGAAAATGAAGGTGGGCAAGGAAAGTAGATATTATTCAGTTTTTATTTGTTTTTTGTTATATTTGCTATAACATCTTTTTTTTAATGAAAAGGATTGAACTTTTTTTTTCTTTTTTGGCCACTCTGAGGCATATGGCATTCCCAGGCCAGGGATGAGATCCGAGCCACGGTTGTGACCTACACCTGAATCTTTAACCCTCTGTGCCCAGCGGGGTATCAAACTTGCATCCCGGCGCTGCAGAGATGCCGCCGATCCTGTTGTACCACTGCAGGAACTCTTGGGTTGGGGGATGTTGAACTTTTTAAAGAAAATCTCTAGAAGGTGAAGAAATGGAGAAAGAAAAAAATGACCAACTTAAACTTTGCTGTGAAGGTCAATAAAAATACAGGACTGAAACTGGAAGTGGATGTGACTTTAAGGATGAGAGGTACTCAAGCATGTTTAAATGCTAAATAAAAGGATTCAGAAGAGAAATTGAAGAGGGAGGAAAAAAGGTAGTGAAATAAGAGACACCTTAATTTTTGTGACAGGAGGAAAGAAAGAGAAAACTAATCTGGCTTCACACTGAGAATGCCAGTGTGATGGCTTTTGTTTTCTTTAGGGTGAATGGAACAAAATCATCCACTGAGAGTGACAGGGAAGTTGGAGGTTTGAGTAGAGTGGAGAAGGGTAGGAAATAATTTTTTGCAGACAGTGAGAGCATAACCTTTGTAGGGAAACTCTTTATCATAGCAGGCCAGGATGACAGTCTGTTTGAGATTGGTCAGCGTGATCTGCCAATAGTTATTCCATCTACCTCATTGTTTGGTTTTTCTCTGGTGCATTTCAGTTTCTTAGGTTCAGAGAAGTAAGTGATTGAGGAGTGGGCAGTAGTTTGGCTAGTCCAGTGCATTAGAAGATGGGAGGGGCAAGACATGGAGAGTATTTGCAAAGACCCAAAAGAAAAGTCTAGAGATAATTGCTTCTGGGACAATAATAATAATTGCCTACATCCAGGTACTGTCTTTGACTTTTTATTTTTGTCTTGTGTTGACATCACTGCCTCAACCCCCACTGCCATTTTTAAATGCAAGTTAAAACAGCTCTTTTGACATGACTATTAACTATGAACAAGATACAGCTATTTTCTGGCTTTCTTATAACTCTTGAAAACAGATCCTGGGGCTTATCTTTAAATATAAAACTTATGTAAACCTATGTGTGTGCCCAGAATCTGGAAAGAAAGCAAACTAAGAAAAAGCAGTAGGTTTAATTGAAACTGAGAATATGGCCCAGATGGTGCTTATTGCCATTGCCCACATCAGACCTAGAAGGATGGTGCAGTGTTTGCAAACTTTTCAATTGCTTGGTCAATTGAGAGATTGTTTTGAACATTGTCATTGAACAGTACTCATTATTTGACTGTTATCCCACTGGTTTTATCAGTTTGTTATTTATGTTGTCATCTTCGAGAAGACATGACCACGAGATATGACATCTTAGGAACAGATCTTAGGAATGTGTTTTATTGCTGTCATAATGTGTTTTAAAACATACCCTGCAGAATCTGAGTCTGAAGAACTCTGACTCACATACTGATCTTTGGAGGTTTGAGATTTTTTTTTTTCAAATACAAATTCTAGATGTCTAATTTTTTACAATGACATTATCTGAGGACTGTTAGTGATAAGATGGATGCCTTCTGCGTACTAAGTGCTTTTATAGAAATTATTTTATGTTCTTAAACAATTTAAAGAAAAAAATTAACTTGTTAAAACAGCTCTTAGAGATAGGTTTGATTATTGTTGGGACCTCCCTGTTTCTTAGAAGCTTTGTTGATAATAGTGCCTTTATCAGGGGATTCTGACAAGGTCCACATAATGATATCCTAACCTTGTGTTTTATAGACAGTGCCTCATCAGAGACTTCTTGGAGGCTTATATACTGTCATGCTTCCAAATGCTTGAAAGAGGGAGGAAAGTTACTGTTTATTAGCCTACATATGGTTTATAGCACAGATAATACGCACAGCATTCCAGACCCTTAAAGTATTTCATTTGATCTTACCTGGGAGCTAAGCGTTATTGTCCAGCTATTGTATTTCACAAATGAAGAAAGTGAGACTGGGAGAATATAATGAATTTACAATTACACAGCTAGATTGTAACATCCGAGATTGAAGCCCAGATCTGTTCGACACTAAAAAGGTTTTTTTTTTTTAGCACATGGTGCTGTTTTTCCCATCTCTGCTTATCATCTTGTGGCATTATCTTTGTTTTTTGTGAGGCTTCAAAAAATTTTTAAAAATTGTTTTATTCTGGACTTCAGAATTCTGAAGTAATAGCTTTTACTGCAGGGTGGTCAACACACACACACACTTTTTAGGATAAAGATAGTATCAACATGCTACATGTTTTTTAATCCTCTAAAAGCACTTAATACCCTCAGTAGATCTAGATTCTGGCAGCTGCCAGATATACATTTGGATGCTTAAATTAATAAATCATGATTTTAATTTTGCTGCTATGGTTAGTGAGTGGTGCCAGATTAAAATCAGTTCCAAAGAGTGAGATGCATACTAGGTATCATTTTATTCAGTCTGTTTATATTATAGGCTATGCAGACAGGCAATATTAAAATGTTAGGATGTGTTTCTGGGATGTGCTTCTAGTCCCCTGAGAAACTGTTCTAATTCCCAGAGACAGAAGTATTTCTAGGATGACTGTGGCCCTTCATATATGGGTGCCCTTGTTGTTTGAATGTTTATTATTTCATGTCGTGTAGTTGCATAGGGAAACGAAGTTACCATGATACAAAAAAGGTTCACTGATGAATTGTCCACGTATAAAATTAGTTCCCAAACATCCATCCCTGATGAACACTGTCTCTGCCCATCCTGTTAGTTACAATGTTTCATTTATTGTTGGAAAGATGTAAAATCATGTACTCAATTGCAAAGTCAAATGGCAGGCTTTGCAAAAATACAGAAGATAAAAATTGAATGAAACTGAGGAAAGTGATACTGAAGAGTTGCTGCCAGACTTGCATGTAGAGCCATTGGCAATAAAATCTGGCAGTGTTAGACCAGTGAACAACCGAAAATGAGAGAATCCACCAGAATAATGACATGTTAGGCATCTCAGTAGAAGGATCTGACTTAAAAGGGAAGGGAAATTTGGTGATATCCAGGTATTTTCAGAAGAATCTCTCTCTCACTATAATTGTGCTAATTATATAAATATTGTATCTAATAATCGTTTACTGTTGCTGCTGCTACTACTACTTTGGTTGGTACATAGTTGCATTTATTATTTAAATTTTGTTAAGTAGAAAATAAAATACACTTACATTTGATCTGTCAAATTTTTAACTTCATGAAAACCTTTTCTATCCACATTCACTATGGAATTTTGGTCCCTATTTTAAGTGAATTAACTTTAAAAATCCCTTTCAGATAACTGTCGACCTTGAATAATGAGAACCTCTTATAATAGTTATTGACTTGTCTTTGTGTATCTGTATGTCGTTCCTTTCCAGTAATGCTGTTAACAAACAGCAGCAACAGAAACTGGCGTGGTGAGTTAGATGTAGGGTTGACTCATCCTGAGTAAAATTGTCATTTAGTCAGTGATGCAAGGAAACAGAACCTTGATGAGCAATAGTCTCTTCTAAAAGAATGGCTAACTAGCAGGTTACTCTTCTGTCTTGGAGAAAGGACTTCAGGTCACTCATTAGATTAAAAGGCTTTACATAAAGATTTCCAGTTGGGTATGGTGGTTGAGGGAAATGCAGTAGTCTTGTTTTTGAAGTCTGTTTTTATCCAGTAACATTGCCCATAGCTTTAATATTGCTCAAACTCCATCATGGATATATTTTGGAGGTTCCTAATCCATTTGAAAAGCAAGACTTTTTGTAGCTTTACAAGCCTGAATTTGGCCCACTGGTAGACTTTGCAGGCTTAGCTGCAACAGTGCAAGTGGATGCTGAGGTTCCCTGCTGACTGCTTTTACTGGAGATGATGTTCCTTTTTGGAATCCTTTTTTATCTTGGAGTCTGTGGAATACCCCCAAGGTAGTGTCAGTGTCAGAGAATTAAGTATTTTCTGGGTTCTGAAATATATGTAAAAAGTGTATATCAGTTAAAGTTATAATACATAGTTGATTTTTTGGTAACTTTCAACAACATGCAGACTCTGTTCTCAGCAAAATCAGAAGACTTTTTTTTTTTTTTAGGCCTGCAAAATAATGTATACCTTAAAGCTATTCTCCAAATAGAGCTCATTCATTATGGCCACCATTTACATTCATGCTTCTCTTGAACTTAGGCCAGAATATTTATCTGTGCAATTTAAGTAGCAACACGTTAGTTAAGGGCTTGATTTAAAGTAGCTAGCATTTTAATTTATTTTTCTTTTATTGGGAAAGTTCTCCCCTTTGAGAGCGGTTGAATTAGTCATTGTATAGTTTAGATGAGTTCCGTGATCTAGGGGCAAAACATTGCAGGGTTTGTGGAGTTGTCTGTAGTACCTGCGTGAGAGACACGTCATGAATTTCTTAATAGTTGTGAGATTGCTTTTTACTTAAAGTCTGACATGTGTGATTGGCTCCTTCTCCTCCTTTATATGGCAAATCATGTAGCTCATATATCATGCTAACCATAAATCTTAATTCATATTTGTCCAAGGATTTCACTCTCTGATTCACCTTCTTAGAGCTGAAAAGGTTCAGTACCATATGGCTTCTTTTTATTAGTATGATTAAGAATGTATTTTCATCAAACTATACCATCTGTTACAAGAAGAAAACAGGTAGCTACATTGACATATTTTCTTCATTTTTTTTTTAATTTTTAACCTCCATCCAATTAGCTTATAAATATAAATCTTTTAGATTGGATTATTTAGAAAATTAAAAAATGTCTTGAAGCACCAGCTCCTTCAGGGCAGAATGTAATCATCTTTTTGCCTCACATATACTGGCATTATGTCACATACATAGTACAATTTTACAGAATGTGCTGAAATTATCTGCGACTACAATGTTTTATGTAATATGATAAAATTACAGAAATATCTGGTTGGAATTACATAGCAGAGTGAATAATTGATGGTTTCTCATTCCTGGTCCAGGGCCTGGCTTTGGAGTTGGCATTCAGTGACTGTTTCTTGACTTAGCTCATTAATTAATTGATTGATTCTTGGGATAATTTAGTCTGATGACTAAATGAGATTTATGAACAGTCATGTAACTTTTATTATAATAATGTATTTTAATAATCCTGTAAGAACAGAATTTGGAAAAAGTTTCCCTTGTAGTAAGTTTACAATATTTCTAAGGGTATAAAACTCTAAGGGTATAAAACATTCTTTAAAGATTTATTTAAATTTCTGTTGAGTTCCCACTGTGACACAGTGGGATCAATGGTGTCTTGGAAGCACTGGGACACAGGTTCGATCCCTGGCCTGTCACAGTGGGTTAAGGATCTGGTGTTGCCGCAGCTGTGGCTTAGGTCACAACTGCAGTTCAGATCTGATCCCTGGCCTGGCCACTCCATATGTCATGGGGCGACCAAAAACGAACATCAAGTCATGAAAAACTTCTATCGAGTTTTGCTTTTATAAAATTATTCTTTCCATTGAAGCTCATTGGGAATAATCTTCCTGACTAGATCTCTGTATTTTTAAATGAGCTTTCAAGGGTCCAGTTTATATGCATATAATCCAGAGGTCATTTGGAGTCTTCCAGTTCACGCAGCCTAGGTAAGAATGCTCAGACCCCAGCTCCACGGTCTTGGAAAGCCTAAAGCTTCTCCCAGGCTATTTGAGATAGCCCATCCCAGGACTTAATTGTTCCTCGCAGATTTCTTTTCTTCTTATATGTTAATTTTGTGTTGTATCATGTTGTCCAGATATGAAATGCGAGGCAGCTTCCAGTTCCTCCAGAGGAGTCCACTCCAACAGAAACCTTAGATACTAAAGTAGACGTCATGAGGCTTTCACTAGGGGAGAGGTGGAGAGGCTTAACATTACCCATCCCATTATGAACGTCTGTAAAAACCTGTATTTTTCATTTCACTGAAAAGTACTTAATGAGTCAAGCACTTTGCTGGGCCCTGGGTAGTCAGAGATGTGTGAAAAATAGACAGGTCTCTGTCTTCATGGGGCATGTAGACCAGTTGGGGGGATCAGGTCCTCAAGCAGATAAATATATTGATAAGTGCTCTGTAAAAGAGGTACATAGTACTAGAGAATATTTAGTGGAGAGCTTTGACCTTTTTGGAGGATGGGGGTGGGCAAAGACTAGAAGGCATTATCTGGCCAAAGAGGGTATGGGGTGGAGGAATGAGAGGCAAGTTTTTGGAGTCTGTTCCCCGCAGTGTTGCAGTCTGTATTTTCCTCTTGGACACACATGTCTCCATGTGCCCAAGCTTGTGGGCTGCCTTCTCCTCCAGGATTCCTCTTTATAACTTTGAAGTCCTTCTCCCTCTGGTAGGCAGAGCCGTTCTGCTGATATTCAAGTCCTATTAAAAAACTTTTAATTAATATCTATATTTGTGTGTGTGTGTGTATATGTATGTGTAGTGTGTGTTTGTTTCTTAGGGTCGTACCTGTGGCATATGGAAGTTCCCAGGCTAGGGGTCGAATTGGAGCTGCAGCTGCCAGCTTATACCACAGCCACAGCAACAAGGAATCTGAGCCACTTCTGCAACCTAAACCACAGCTCACAGCAGCGCTGGATCCTTAACCTACTGAGCAAGGCCAGGGATTGAACCTGCATCCTCATAGATACTAGCTGGGTTTGTTACTGCTGAGCCACAGTGGGAACCAGAGCTTAATTTTTTAAAGCACTCCATGTTCCTGCCAAGATTTCACCCCTAGGTCAAGGGAACTATTCTCAAGTGTACATTGGCAGCATCATTCATTCATTCAACAGATACTTACTGGACACTTGTTCTCTGCAAAACAAGAGAACTTTACCTACCTGATTGATGCCTGAGCATTGCCTTCCCTTTGAAAATTTCCTGGACTAGTTTGAACAACCTGAGTATTGTAGGCATTAAGGATTCAGCAAAGTGCAGATTGCACAAAAATGCTTGTCTTAATGAGGTTATGTTCTAATAGGGAGAGACTTATTAATGAAATAAGTAAAGCAGGGAAGAGGGACTAGGATGTTTACAGGTGGGATTTTCAACTTCAAGCAGGTGAGGCCTCATTATGAAGGTGACATCTGAGTGCCGACCTAAAGAAGATTAGAGAATAAGCCACTGTGGTCAAAAGAATTCCAGGCTGAGAAATCACAACTGGCCCCGACAAGGGAACACACCTGGTGTACTCCACAAACGGGAAGGAGGCTACTCAAGCTGGAGCAGAAGGCCGTGTAAAAGGCCGTGTCTGAGAGGAAATGGCGCCTGATGGAGTGGGGCTTGGAGTGAGGTGGGGAGCTGCTGGAGGGTGGTACACAGAGGGATCATGTGATTTGCTTGATCTAACTGCTGGACTGGAGAGGAGCAAGGATAGTAAGAATAATTAGGAGGAAGGCAATAAGATATACACACTGCTGTATAAAATAGATAATAAGAACCTACTGTACAGAACAGGATACTCTCAATAGTTTGTAATAACCTGTATGGGAAAAATGATATATGTATAACCGATTCACTTTGCTATACACCTGAAACTAATACAATGTTATAAGTCAACTATACTCCAATGAATTTTCTTTTAAAAAATAATTTAGGCATAAAGTGGTGGCAGTGACTTGGTTGAGAGTAGAAATGGTGAAGGTAGGCAAAAATGCTTGAGATTCTGACATATTTTGAAGGTAGAGCTAGTGGCATTGGCCGATAGATTTGCTATGCGATAAGAAAGGCGTCAAGGATTATACCAATGTTTTTGGCCTGAGCAGCTCAAAGGATGGATTTGCAGTGACTGAGATAAAGAGGACTGTGAAGAGTAGGTGTTATGGTAGCTCAGTTTGAACATTAAAATTTTTCTTTTTAGGACTGTGCCTGTGGCATATGGAAGTTCCAGGCTAGGGGTTGAATCTGAGCTGTAGCTGCCTGCCTTCACCACAGCTTATGGCGACACCGGATGCTTAACCCACTGAGTGGGGCCAGGGATTGAACCTGTGTCCTCATGGTTCCTAGTCAGATTCTTAACCTGCTGAGCCACAGTAGGATCTCCAAGTTTGAACATTTCAGATGTGAGCTGCCTTTTAGATGTCCAGGTAGAAATGTTGAAGAGGTAGTTGAATATGGATATAATGTCTAAGGGAGCAGTCTGGGTCAGATATATAAATTTAGGAGTTACTAGTATAAGGTGCTTCTTAAAGCTGTGAGACTGATGAGATGAGAGCCCCAGTGTTTAGAGGCTGAGGTTAGAATAAGGACGGAGCGCCCAAGACCAAGAAGGAGCTGCTGGTGAGGCAGGAGCCAGGTCAGAGGAGGGCGGTGTCTTAGACGCCAAGCAACAGAGTGACCCTCTGTCTTGTGCTGCCCAGAGGTCACGCTGGACGAGGCCTAAGGACTGACGGTTGGATTTTGGCAATATAGAGATTGTGGATGCCCTTGTCAAGTAGTTACAGATGTGTGGGGTGAAAACCTGATTGGAGTAGGTTCTAGAGAAGAGTTGGGTACAGGATATATAATGAATATTTCTGAGAAAGAATTAACTGAGAAAAAAGTAGGGCAGTGGTTCCCTACTTTCTGGAGGCTTAGCTACACAGTCACTTCTGGTATCAGCTGTCTGTGAAAAGTTGCTTTTGCAGAAACCTACTTATTACCATTAAGATTTTTTTTTCCCTCCTGACAGCTGTCATTTTGGGTTGCTTCCCTCCTTTACTCTGACAATGCTTAAGTTAGGACCTACTAAAATCTTGCTTTCTTTCTGATCCTCAAAAAGGATGCAAAAATACTGAGCCAGCCTGTTTGGCGACAGAGATATTATTCTCCACAGTAGGTTAACAGGAGGGAGATCAGGTTAGATACAGGACATTTCCTAAGACTTGCAGCGATACCATGTGCACAGAGAAGGCTTGCTCATGTTTATGGCGTGTTTCCTCTTGTGCCAGCACAGTCTGGGTGTTTTACGTCATTATCCATTTAACCATAATAGCTACTTGGGATGATGGAACCTCATAAAGAAAATCTTACAGGTAAATAACTGGGATTAGTGACAACCCTCTTAGCACTTTGCTTTAATCTCACCAACTTTGATAGCTCATTGGAATACCCAAGGGCATTTTATGAATGATTGTGAAGTACCAGGCACATTTATGGAACTAGGCATTAAAAGGCGTCATATCTTAGGTTACTTTTAAAAAATATTATGAACTTCTGGTTAAGAAGATAACTTTTTTTTTCCTGAGAGGCTAGATTTTGGGAAAAACAGCCCAATTCAATGAAAATCCTCCAAAAGATCTTAAATCCTTAGAATTTACAGGTCCCTTTTACCCATGGGTTCTCTTGTCCTTTTCTGCAGTTATTGATTTTTTCCTGGAGCCGTTTCTATAATGTCTGCCTGGCCATATCCATTCCTTATAGATTTATTGCTCATCTTTTTACCCTGCTCTCTTTAGAGGAATACTATGTCAAACTTTTATCCCTTCCATCAGATTACAGCAATTTAAAGGTAGATTGTGCTCCTGGCCTAAACATGTTGACAGTGACCCTTAACAGAATTTGAATTATGGTGTGTTTTGCAGGTAAACATGTTAATATACTGTTTTCTTTTATGTATGGTCCTCCCTTCTTTACTCATTTACGTATCTCCAGGGAAAGATACATGCCTGAATTGGGCAAAGAAGAAATTTTGCTTTGGAATTGCTTTTTTTAATAAAGGTATCATCTAGGAATGAACTATTTAAAATCTTTGAACTTTGTAGGCACATTTTCATTTTAAAGGAAGAAGGAAAATGGCTTTTAAAAAGATGTGTTGGCAAAACCTGAAAAGACAGCTCTAAAAAAAAGACTCTAGCCTGACAAGAGAAAAGGAAGAAATGATTACTGATGATTTCAATTTCCAGTAAATTACAAAGCATACGTAATAGGCTTCGAAGAGAGATGATTCCTATGGCATACTTCATGCTGCCTTCACAGATAAGTGTGTAAATGAAAGGGAAATGAATTGTTTCAGCCTGGCAAATCTATACCATTTTGGTGGAGTGAAAATGAGTGAAACTGAAGTAATTCTGTCACTCCTTACTGAAAATAAAACATGTTTTTGATGTGTTTCTGGAGAATAGAATACTTGTAGATTTGCTACAAAGAAATGTAATACCGAATCAGAAGTAACTAATTATCAAAAATAAGGGTTAATAATGTTTTATGTAATGTACACTGTAAGGTTTGAAATTTTGGAAGATCGCTTTGTGGCTTGGTATGATTTTAAAAAAATTCCTTAGAACTTTGCAAATTTTTCACAATGCAAGAGAAACCTCATTTGTGTATTTACTCAACAAATATTTATTGAAAGCCTACGGTGTGCCAGGTAGTGCTATTAATAAAACAGAAAAAGTCCCTTGTCATCAAAGAGCTTATATTCTAGAGGAGGAGACTGATAATAACTAATCACATAGATAATTGTATCATTTTACTTGTCATATCCTCAGGGCAGTGAAGGAAAAGAGGCCTTTCCTGAGGAAATGATGTTTAATCTGACACCTGAGGAATGACAAAGAGGTAACCAGGAATAGAGGAAGGGAAAAAGATTCAGAGAACTCAGAGAAGCAGAGAGCTGGGCAGTACAGGCAGAGCAAGTTAACAAAGGTATGAAAGTACGGTGGAGCTGGGGACAGTACTCATAGGACCTTGTAGGTCATGTTGTAGATTTTGAACTTCATCCGGAGAGCAAGGAGACAGTATTAAAGAATTTTTAGCAGGTTTGCATTTTCAGAAGGTGACCCTGGGCAAAGGACTTGAATAGATATCTTT
The DNA here is from genome assembly GCA_004024745.2 of Catagonus wagneri. Taxonomy (NCBI): domain Eukaryota; kingdom Metazoa; phylum Chordata; class Mammalia; order Artiodactyla; family Tayassuidae; genus Catagonus; species Catagonus wagneri. The sequence continues at coordinate 3,007,771 of PVHT021183524.1, forward strand.
CCAAAGAATGTGTACAAATGGCTGATAAAAGATCCTCAGCATCCTTAGTCATTAGGGAAATGTGAATCAAAACCACAGTGAGATAACAGCCATTCTGTTGGGTATGAAGTGTTATCAAAAACAAATGGATGAAAAGGAAAACAGCAATTGTTGATAAGAATGTGGAGACATTGGAACATTTGTGCATTCCTGGTGGGAATGTAAAATGGTGCCACTGCCATGGGAAACAATTTGGCTGTTCCTCAAAAAGTTAAATGTAATTAAACATATAAAAGTTTTAATTTAAAAATTTGTTTAAAATATGTATAAGTTAAACATATGAACAAAACATATAAACAGATAAACTATTTGATCCAGCAGTTCTGTGCTAAGTATATATTCTGTGCAAAATAATCGAAAGCAAAGACTCAGACAGTTGTACCAATGTTCATAACAGCACGGTAGATAAAAGGTGGAGACAATGCAGGTATTCATCAAAAGAAGAGTGGACAAACAAAATGTGGCCTATACATACAATGGAATATTATTGAGTCTTGAAAAGGAATAGAATTCTGATACATATCACAGTGTGGATGAACTTTAAAAGCAGTTAAGTTAAGTGAAATAAGCCAAACGCAAAAGGAAAATACTGTATCATTCCACTTAAGTACCTAGAATAGCAGATTCATAGAGACAAAACATAGAAGAGAGGTTACCAGGCCTCAAGGTGGTGGTGCATGAGAAGTTACTGTTTAATCGGTATAGAGTTAGTCTTTGGGGTGTAAAAATGTTCTGGAAGTGGATAGTGGTCATGATTGTACAACGTGCTGTATATACTTTTACCACCCCTGAACTGTATACTTAAAAATGGTCAAGGTGGTCAAAACAAAACATAGTATATTAACAAAAAGTATATGTCTTAATGGTGCATATCAGTTAAGAATGCGTTTTGTGGAGTTCCCGTCGTGGCACAGTGGAAACGAATCTGACCAAGAACCATGAGGTTGCGGGTTCGGATCATCCGGTGTTGCCGTGAGCTGTGGTGTAGGTCACAGACGCACACTGGATCTGGCGTTGCTATGGCTGTGGTGTAGTCCAGCAGCTGTAGCTCCGATTAGACCCCCAGCCCCGGAACTTCTATATGCCACGAGTGCAGCCCTAAAAAAGCGAAAAGAGAGAAGAATGCATTTTAGTGCAAATCACAGGAAACCCTATTAATCTTAGCAAATAATTTGGGTGCTTATTTCTTTTACATAGTAAATCTGAAGTTTGGCACTCTGGTATACAGTTCAGTAGTGCCTTCTGGAGCCAGGCTATTTCTTCCTTTCCTTTTTGTTATTCTTAGAATGTTGCCATTGTCCTCATGCTCTTCTCTGTGGGCCACCAAATGCCTGTCCCACCTCCAGGCCCTTGTCAGTGTTCCTGGCAGGAAGGAGGAGGAGGATGGGCATAGAGGAGCAGCACCCGTGTCACATGTACTGAGAAAGCTCACGGCTAGAACATTTGTGTCAACCTACATTTCTTTCTTTCTCTCTTTCTTTTTTATCTTTTTCCTTTTTTACCATATCAGATCATCAGCAAATCCTTTTGGTCCTTCCTTCAAAATATATCCAGAATTGGGACCACTTTCCACCTTACCTACTGCATTTACCCTGATCCAAGCTACCACCATCTTCTAGATTATTGTAGTGACCTAAGACCCATCTTCTTGCTTCCATTCTTGAACTCCTATGGTCCGTTCTCAGCCCCTGGAGTACTTTTTTTTTTTTAAAGACATAATTCACATCCCCTCAAATTCACCCTTTAAAAAAGTGTACAATTCAGTGATTTTTTAGACTGTCTATACCACTCTCTAAGCTTGGAGAAGTATTCCTTTTTAAACATAACTCAGAATCTTAAAACCTTCCAATCAGCCTCATCTCATCCAGGGCAAAAGCCAAAGTTCTTGAGTGACCTGCAAGACTCAACATGATCTGGGTCCCTCCACCTCTCAGACCTCATCTCCTGCACCTCTCCCCTTGTCACTCTGCCTCTCACACGTTGGCTTTCTTGCTGTTCCACGCCAGGACTTGTGCACCTGCTGTTCCTCGACCTTCCTCATCTCCTTCCAGGTGCTCCTCAGATGTGATGCTTTCAGTAGACCTTTTCCTGATTGTTCTGTTTAACGTTGCAGCCCATCTCTCTATACACATATAGACACGCTCACACACTCACTGACACACATTCATTACACTCCTTATATCCCTTTCCCACTATTTTTTTCTTTAGTCTTCATCATCTTCTAATGTACAGTATAATTTACTAACTTATTTTGTCCGTCTGTCTCTACTAGCTTATGAGCTCTTTGAGGGTAGCTTTTTTGTTTGTTTGTTTTTTTAACTGTTTGGTTCCAGCACCTTGAGTGGTTTTAGTATGCATTTGTTGAATGACTGAACCGTGTTATATGGCATCCCAAGCTGCAGAAGAGGCTAGCCTCTGGATTAGTAGAAATGAGAAAGGTGTTGGGAATGACTGTTGACTGAGTCCATTTAAAGTTGCAAGAGCTATTAAGGTACTGTATTATTTTTTTGACAGCTATTTACTACTAATGCTAAGCAGTGGAATTACAATGGCAAATAAGACATTTTTAGTTCCTGCTGTGATGGAGCTTAAATTCTAGAAGGGTAACGTGTAATAAATAAGCAAGATAATGTTAAAAAGCAGTGGTTTCTATGAAGAAAATAAGACAAGGTCATAGAAAGTGAACGTGGGTTATGGGGAGATACTGCTTTATATGCTGTGGTCAGAGGAGACCTTTTTAGAAGGTGACATTTGAGCTGAAACCTGAATAACAAGAAGGAACCAGGAGGAACCAGCCCGGTGGGTATCTATGAGAAGAGTCTTCCAACCTTGGGAATAGGAAAGTGAAAGGATATATAGATGAAGCATGGTGAATGAGGGGAGAGGCAGGAGATGAAATTGGTTAGATCATACAAGCACTTCTAGGTGATGGTAAGCATTTAGATTTTTATTTTAAGTCAATTGGAAATCATTAGAAGGTTTAACCAGGGAAGTAATATAATCTGTTTCACATTTTAAATGGGAACTTGTCCTGGAACAGGTTCACATACTCTTTTGCGTTTGGTGGTCATGTAGTGTAAAAGTGGTAGGAGACCCATATAAACAATAATATTGAAACTGTGTTGATAAACGGCAGTTTTCCTTTGGCCTGAGTGTTGGGAGACAGTGAAAAGGTGGCTGGCAAAAAAAAAAAAAAAAAAACCCAGGAAGCAAAGGTGTAGCCTGTCCTGAGTCCTACCTAGTGGAATTTTACACCCAGTGTTACCAGATACTTTAATTTTCCAAGAGAAGCCAGGAATCCAAATTGTTTTGTTAAGCTTTTCAATTTATAAATGTTAGCAACTAAATAGTTTATGAAAATACTGTGGGCCAAACAGACCAGTCTTGCAGGTAGGATAGGGTCCCATAGATGACCCCGGTAATCTCTAGATCAGGGCGATGATGGTGGAGATAGCGAAAAGCAGAAGGGATCGAGATAGGTTTTGAAGGCGGTAGCTGAAAATGTGATAACAGAGTGGATGTGGAAGATGCAGGAGAGGAGGGAGGTCCCATTCTTGGCTCTGGATTTCTGGCATGAACAGCTGGGTGAGTGGTGTCCATTTACTGGGGGAGGGGAAAGGCAGATTGTGTGTGCAGTAAGGCCATTTAGTAGTGACACTTTTTAGTCTGAAATGCCTGTGAGTTATCCAAACGGAAAATTTCAGAAAGAGTTGTATGTGAAGGACCAGCACATGGAAAACATCTTGATCAGAGATTAATTGGGAGTTACAGACAGACAATTAAATTGAAGCTATGGGAGTAGATGAGCTCAACTAGGGTGAAAAAGAGTGGAAATAGGGCATGTGTCCAGCCCTAGAGTCATAACTATTCTCTTGTTAACCATTTCTGCTCTCCCTCTGTTCTCTCTTTCAACGTATGGGTTATACATGTAGTTAAATTTCTCTGTTTCTTACTTGAGAGAATAAATAATGGTTTTATCTTTAGAGTGTGACAGTCATGCTAGGAACCTTAGGAATTCTGACTTACAAGGAGTTAGTCATATGTAACTAGAAGAAATGGCTGCTTTTATATTAAACAATAGACAGAAGAAGGAATCAAGGCTTTGACTAATTTTGAGTAGAGATTTTAGGGTGGGGGTTGGTCCCAGAATGAAAATTTTATAGTTGACCTTTATGTCTATGCCTCACTTATAAAATTCTCCCATTCGAATTCTCCCCACCTTCCTGTCCTTCCTCCAATATTGGAGCAGCTATGTATTCAAGAATGTATAAGCTCGCATAATATAATAGTAAAAACAAATGAACAAAAGACCCATGCAACTTATTTTCTATTTTTAATAATAATAATATATGTGTTCAGACATCTTTTATTCTTACATCCATTTTGTGATTTTTTTTTCATGCTTTTTGTATGGGAGGGGATAGTGTGGGAGGTCTGAAAAGAAAAATCAGAATGAGTATGGAGTTCCATCTCTGGCACAGTGGGTTAAGGATAGGTGTTGTCTCTCTAGCAGCTTGGTTTGCTGCTGAGGTGTAGGTTTGATCCCCAGCTTGGTGCAGTGGGTTAAGGATCTGGCATTGCCATAGCTGTGGCATAGGTCAGAGTTGTGACTTAGATTTGATTCCTGGCCTGGGAACTTCCATATACTGTGGGTGTGGCCAAAAAGAAAAAAAAATCAGAATAAATATGAAAAATGCACATTTTACTTTAGGAGTGTTTCACCTGAAACTACCAGAAACATTCATTAAGTTTCTATTTACCATTTCACCTTTGTCCAACATTGACAGCTATTGTGTGTTCTTGACTTGCCGTCCTTCTGATCAAACTGTGAATGTATGTGAAAAAGAAGGACCTGTTCAGAACAGACCATGTGAGGGTGATGCTGTGTGCAGAGCATTGCCACTCTAGCTTTTAGCATCATAAACACAGCAGGAGATAGCTCACAGCTCTGCTTTACTTTTATTAGTGGCTTTTATTTTTTAAAAATTTATACTTAAACCTTTAGGTATCTTAACACTTGCTTCCAGTGAGGCAGCGCCAAAGCTCTCTTGCCAGTTGGCCTAAGTCTTTGGTGTCCAGAGATAGCAATGTTTTCTTGAGATAGACTTTTATTTTATAAATCTTTATAAAGTTGGCCCTTTGGGTTGACCTTCACGTATAAGATGTACTGCTTTTGTTTAGAGCTTAAAAAAAGAACAAAAGCAAATCCGAACAGAGCCTGGCTTTTCTTTTTGTTAGAGTTTTGTATCTGCCTTTATACCATATGAACGCCTGGAGGCATCTTAAGATGGACATGATTTTATAAATCTTAAATAAAAAATAAATGCTTTATAGGTTTGGGATTTGCAAGTGTATAACACGCTGTAAGTCAGTGAATCTGTTGTAATACAGTAAGGTTTTTTGCAATAGAAACCAATTGATCAAAAATATGGCTCCTAGATTACTAGTCTAATCCATAAAATGGGCCCCACTGTGGAGAATGTCATATTAATTTATTATACCTACACTGTGTGATTATTACTTAATACTTACTAAATGCCAAAAATTTCTTAGTCATTGAACAAAATCAGAAGATGGGAGCTGACCCAAGCCCAGAGGTTTTTGACACACTGGCACAGAAGCAAGATGGTGGAGGACAAGCCCTGCTTTTTGGGGCGTGTCCTGTCATGGTGCCTGCACCTCTGCTGTGCTATTGACTCCTGAGGGAGTTCAGACCCATTTTAAAAATTGGAGCGCATATAGCAATGCGCATAGTCCGTGTGTTCTGTTCATTCTAGGTATTCATAAAGAACCCTGACTCTTAATAGGAAAGCACTAATAACGTCAATATCCCTGCCCTTCAGTCTGTGAGAAATCTTCAGGAATGGCAGTCCAGCCAGCAGGGGGTTTCTAGAAATATTTCTATCCCTGAACTTATGAATTCTCATGTAGCACAGAATTTTTCTTCAGTTGCGTCTTTGTAATTCTAATTCCATACAGAGCCTTATACAGAATCATGTTTTTAAATATCTTATTTTTAATACCTATAGTCAAGTCTCATTTATCTCTTATGAAATGGTCTGCTTTCCATTTCATATGTGGTAAATTTTTATACCCACATTGAATTGGTCCAGCCACCAGTTATGCTCCCATCATTTGGCTTGTACCCAGGGAATGTGCATCATATTTCATATTATCCTGAGAAAAAGAGAATCAAATCTCTAAAAATATTAATAGATGTTTCAAAGCCAACTAGAAATGATTTGCAGATTGTTTTTGATCATCTGCACTTCTGCCTTCAGTTAACATAAATAATCAAAAGTTGGCTGCAGCACAGTATAATTCTTAAATGAAACAGTGGTCATCTGGCTGTAAATACTTTCAAGACCAGCCATCTGTCCTAAAGGAATCTGGGCACCAGAGTCTCGTATTCTTTACTTCTGCCTGTCTTAGAAATAAGTGTTAACCCTGAGTTCATTTGGTTAGATGAGTAAGTACATTTAAATAAGGCTGATGTTGGTAATATTCAATTGAATTCAGATACAGTTAAAATTATGTTAGTTGTTGACATTAATAGTTGATATTAGTTAAATGTGGTACAGGTGATTAAAGAATTGGTAAACAAAAGGCTGTAGAAATAGTAAATTTAGATTACAAAACTGATGTAGATAATTTAGATATAAGAATTACTCCCGCTTATATATAAGAAATGTTAAAAGAATGCTATGTAGATAACACCTATCACTCCTTAAATGCGCTCGGATTTCAGAGTTAAAATCACAGTGAAGACTTTACCATCTCTCCCACTCCTCCCACTCCCGTTCGCTTTTTATTTTTTACTGTTAGCCTTGACAATACATGTGTTCCTCAGAAACCCCTTAATTTCCCCAAAGTAACTTGTAATTTTCTTGTCTTTGGGGTTTAATACTATGGACTCAACTATTGCCTTTTTATCTTAAGAAACTAATTAATTCCTAGCCATCAAGTACGTAGGAATAGACTTTCTCTGCCAAGTTGGTACCTCAGTACTAGGAATTTACAAGGAGTGGTTATGGAGTCTCATATGCAGTGCTGATGTTTAATTTTATCCATATCTGTGTCAGTAAGAGTGTAGATTAAGCTACTGCATCACAGAGATGTAATGACTTTGATAAAAATAGGTTATTTTTCTCCCACCTAACAGTCTAGGCTAATAGGTGGGCTTTATCTCAAGCTGGCAAAGTGGCTCTGCCAGCCTTTAGATATGACTTCTATGATTCCTCTGCTATACTCCATGATAGCAGAGGAGTATATGCCCAATGTATTAAGACAAAAGCTTGCAAGTCTAATTCATTACTTCACTCACATTCTGTTGCTGAGAACTTAGCTAATGACCACACTTTGCTGGCAAGGCAAGCTGGGAAATATAGTCTCAAATGGGTAGCCCTGTGCCAGCTGAGGTTGGCTGAAGAGTGGAGAACAGGTTTTGAAGGTCTGCCACTCATCTTATATTTAATGTTTTCTTTGTTCATAATGTAAAATTTAATGTCAATTCAAAGTGAAGCCCTTTTACCTAAATCTTACCCATTTCCACCTCTCAAAAAGAATATACAAATGAGAGATGCTTGCCCTCGTGTTAAAATGGAAGATTAACTTGATACATTAGATCTGCAAAATCAGCAGAAATGGATAGAATTGCTCTTTGCCCCGCAGGAGTCTTTGATAATCTCTGTGTATTTATATATCTTAAAAAAAAAAAAGAAGTCAGAAGGCCTGTTGGCCATTTATGGAAGGATAATAAAAAGAAATTCACTGAGATCAGTCCTGTGTGAGCATATCCAAGCACTTTAAAGGGGAGAGATTGTTTCTAGTCCGAAGAGTACAGCTCTTGCAGTCCGATGTTGTTGTTCATTTGAACCCTAACTCTCCATTTTGGAGGACCGATTCATTAAATACCTTCCTGATTTTCAGGTAATTATCCGTAAAGAGAGAAGATGAACCAGTCATGTAATCTGTACATATTTCTAATTTCTATGAACGTGACTTCTCATGATTTAAATAAAAGTAGTTGGAAATCGTAGTGACACATTCCCTCTTTCTCTAGGAAATTAGTTTCTGATTATGATTTTGACTTTCTTGAAGTGGTTTAATTGCAAGGATGGAAAGTGCTGATCATGTGTGACAAAATATTTTTTTATTATAAATTAGTAAATCACTTTAGTAGAGACCACTTCAGTCTTGAGTTAGTTTTACTAAGGGCGAGTCCATGTCTAAGAACTTGATCGACTGGCAATCATAAGATTGCCAGTTTAGCCGCACCTGCAGCATATGGACGTTCCCAGGCTAAGCGTTGAACTGGAGCTGCAGCCGCCGGCCTACACCACAGCCACAGCAGTGTCAGATCCCAGCCATGTCTTTAGTCTCTATACTGCAGCTCTTGGCAACACCAGATCCTTAAGCCACTGAGCTAGGCCAGGGATGGAATCCGCATCATCAGCAGGTTACGAACTAGTTGGGTTCGTAACCTACTGAGCCACAATGGAAACTCCATTTTAGCGCGTTTGATCCTACTACCTGCTCCAGATGGAGAGATGGGAAAGGAGGGGGAGATGGATCACTCTGATCTCTGCTGACTCATGTCTTCATCATGAATCTTGAAAATTTTAACTAGAAGGCAGACACTGCCTCTTTGTGGTATTTTATAATATTTATCAAGCAGGAGTGGCTTTAAGAAATAACTGAAAATTTTGCGTAAATACTAACAAAATGAATATCAGCTATGCCAAAACTAAAACTAGTTTCTGGATGGGTTTTTCTGAATAAACCTCATGTTATTTAGTCAGTGTGTACATTTTTCAGAAGACTCATAATGTTGGATTTACTAGAATGTAGTTCTGCTTAAAAATCATGTTCTACAGGAGACAATTTAGATAATTTTGTGGTCAAGGTAGCAATTTTGTGGTCAGGGTAGCTCATCCATTTATTAAACAATTGATTTAAGTCTTGCTATGCTCTCACTATTCCAATGATTTCCCTACTTTCAGGCAAAACTGCTTAATTTTTCTTGGGCATTTTTTATGCTTAGTGATCCTAAAGAGAAGAAATACGTCAGTCTGTTTTATTTATTTATTTCCCAAATAAACCTTTAAAGTAAGTACTATTTACCCATGTATTAGATGGAGAAACTAAGAAAGATTAATTTGCCCCAAAACATACATTTTATGAGGGCATATTGGGGATTTGAATCAAGATAGTCTGACTTCATAGGTCATGATTTTAACTATTGGCAACTGCCAATTTTTTTTTTCCTTGTGGAGAATTTTCTTTATTTTTCCATTATAGCTGGTTTACAGTTTTCTGTCAGTTTTTCAACTGTACAATGTGGTGACCAGGCTACACATACATACTTAGACTCATCACAAGTGATTAGACATAGTTCTTGGTGCTATACAGAAGGATCTCCTTGCTTTTCCATCCCAAAGGCAATAGTCTACAACTATTAACCCCAGACCATCCCACTCCCTCCCCCACCCTCTTGGCAACCACAAGTCTCTTCTCCAAGTCCATGATTTTAATAGCAGTGAATTTAAAAAAAAAAAAAAAAGACTTTTTTTTGGTTGTTCTTAAAGTAGTATATGCCTATTGAAGAAAACTTAGAAAATCAAGTATATATTTGAGCATTAATAATCCTATACCCAGAGATAAACTAATGTTGACAGTTTTGTATATTTTCATGTAATTTTTTCCTAGGATTATTTTTTTCACAAAATTATATCATAATGTTTGTATATGTATATACACACGTATATACAGTTTTTATATATAATTTTGTGGGATTTTCATTTAAAATTTCATCAAATGTTACTTCACGTCATTGAATTCACCATAAATCTCACTGTTTCTCCTTTATTGATGATCAGATCATTTCTTTATTTTGTTCTTATGCAGAGGCTATCTTTTTTTGTCTACAGTTTTTATTATCACCTTAGGCTAGTATTTGGACTCCTTGGTTTGTAAGTGATTGGAAACCACTTTAAAATACCTCAGGTGAACAGATAATTTTTTGGCTTAGGTTACTGATGAGATGACAGGGTTGCAGCTAGGCCTGAGCTGGAGCCAGGGACAACTCAGACCCTGCAAAACCCTTCTCCTTGTTCCTGGTTCTTTCTGCGTATTTGTTTTCTGAAATGGTTTTCCTTTATGACCGTATAAAGCTCCTGGGCTGTAACTCACAGCAGTGCCAGAGAGTGGGGCTTCAACCCTCCCCGCAATTGTTTTGAAGTTTTTCAAACAAAAGTGTGTTACTATACTTGCTTTATCACATATCTTTTCATATGTCTGTCCTGCTGTCCGTCAATGCATCTTTAAAAAATCCATTTCAAAGTGAATTGCAGACACTAGTACATGTCCTCCAAATACCTCAGCATATGTGTTCGCTCTTGGTTAACATTTTCCTTTTGATGTAAGATTTGCATCCAAAGAAATACTGACTTTTGTTAAATCCATACACTTGGACCCTCAACCCTTTTGAGGCTCCCTTTTTATGATCTTAAGATTAAAAGAAATCCCTGGAAATTGCTCTCTAGCTTACTGTGGGCCTGGCACTCATCCCTAGCTCACAGTGAGGAAGGCAACATTTCCCACATGTAAAAGGATCCTGTAACTGTGTAAACAGTTATCTAAAGGAGAGCCCTTCCTGGGAGTTGAATTACACTAACTGAATTTAGACAGCATGTCTTTATGCGGTGCAAAAAGCATGTATATTGGTTTTGTCTCCTTAATAAAGCTGCCTCTAATGTCCCACAGTAATGATTTCTTTGCTCTATGTACTTATGCTTCATCATTTTTTCTTTGATGTATCACATGTTTTATAATGTCTTTAAAGAACAGATTGTAAGCTTTTTAGGGCAAAGATTTTTTTTTTTCAAATCAAACCTTATTCCTTATACAATGGTAGATACTCAAGTTCTTCTCCAACAGGATCCTTCACGCATCTGTGAAGGTGCCTTTACCTGCAAATAATACGAAACCTTGACTCAAAGAAGCGTAAATAATAAGGAAATATACTTCCTTACATCAGAGTACAATCAGGGTTGGTTGATTTGTGGCTTAACGACATTGTCAAGAACCTAGGATTTCTCTGTCTTTAAGCTCTGCCATCATTTCCATGTCAGCTTTGTCCTTAGACTGTATCCTTTTGTGGTCGTAGATGGCTGTTACATGTCCAGGCATCACATTCAGATACAATAATATCTCTTCCCTTCTGTCCCTCAACAGAGCTAGGAAATCTTTCCCCAGAGCCCTCTAGCAGACCTTTGTATGTTATTGGCTAGAACTAGTTGATATTAACAAACTCAGATCAGTCACCGGTAAAGATAATGGAACCATGGTGACTTCTGATCAAGATTTACCCTGGATAGGTCACCCTCCCCTTTCCACGTGGGAGAGGAGTGGGCACTGACATCATCGGGACTTGGTTAGAAAGAAGGAAGGTGGGAAGATAGGCTGGTTGGATAGGTGACAGATGGCACTTTACACAGCATTAATTAAAATGCCTCATCTTGTCCTTTGAAGTTGGTGGTGGTTGGACACATTGAAAAAATTCTGTATTTGATTCATGCTGTTATATGAATGTTTTCTCAGTTCATGCCATTTGATACTATATTTTGGCCCTAAACTTTTAGGTTTTATGTGCTTAATTTTTTTCTACTTATCCCTGGAATTTATTAGTCTTTGACTCTTACTGAATTTTGAAAATGTGCATTTTCATTGTTTCATCTTAATTTTATCTGGAATTCTTACAAGCCTAATATCTAAGCCAGGTTCTCTGGCAAACAGAGGTTGAGGCAAGAATTAAAGTGTTGGTGTTTTCTTTGAAAGGTGCAGGTCCAGGTCTGTAAGGGTAAGGGCATAAAAAACGGAAGCAAGGAGTGATGCAGAGAAATTCACTTGATGTATTGTGGAGCTAGCTTTTGCTTCACAACAAGCTGCGAAGAGACATAGCAGGTCTTTTAGCCAGCATGATCACTTGCCAGCAGGATTTCTCTGAAAGGGTTGCAGCAGGAATTATACTTGGAATAGGCCTTGGAAAAGAGAAAGGAAAGGGGGAATTTATTTGCCTGATGTCCTCTCGTCTCTTGTTCTTAATTGATGGAGGTTTATCTGCTGGGGAGCTAACTCCTCTAAACTCCCAAGCATCTTCCAGGTGCTCTGCAGCTACTCAGGATGCTAGGTCCATGCCCTGCAGTGGGATATTTCACCTACGTGCGTAGTGACATGGATAAGGCACCATGTGAAAGAGAAGGACACAGACAGATTCACATAGAGGTGGTTGTAGGTATCTGAGAAAGTGTACAGGTTTGTGTCCCGTTATACCTAAGAAGGTTGAAGTTGAACTTTTTTTGCCATGGCATTACTTCGATATTTCGTTACTTGGAAACGTTCGTTTCAAAAAGTAAGCCAGAGGCTGCTTTTGCTATTCAAGGCTATAAAGTTTAAGATAGTCACCTTATGAAATGTTTTACTTTTCTCTGGTCTGGGCATCTCTTACTGAAAGTGTTAGCAGTGTTCCAGAGCCTGCAGATCATATTAGTTGTTGTGGTTCTAGGTCAACATTAACTTTTTCATAGTCATCCTGAAATATGACACAGCTGAGTGCAGTGACTCTGAGCACCCTTAGATTGTCCAGTCTCTCCAAGTTTATCAAGATTGCTGGGTTCTCTGGAACTCCAGATACTTGGAAATCATCTGAGTATTGGCTTTGAATTCTAAAAGTTCTTACGAAGCCAGCTTCTTTTTCAAAGAGAGTGATATTTGCTTTTTATTCAGAGTGTAAAGAGAAAATCCCGTTGAACTGGTGGCAGGAGAGGCACACTCTGATGGAATGAGGCAAAGAGTGTCTTTGCTGGGTTGGTTTGGTCTTTACATTCTTAATGTGTTTCTTCTATTTTCTTTGTTTTTTCCATTAGTGTACTTTATTCAGATCACTGTGATTGCTTAATAGGTATTACAGAGTCATGGTAGCTGTTTTGGTGTGGGAGATTAGAGAATGAGCTTGTCAGAGGTAAATGTTAATTGGATGCCTCTAATAAGGCTGGGGAGTCTTCCCATTTTTGTGTTGTCATAGGAACTGAGGCAAGCATTTGGTCATTCCGGTCACCAGCTGAGCGCGCTTGACCCATTCTGAATTGCCTCCAGTGGGTGGCACTGGCATGAAACTGGCACTGTGTAGCTTTTTGAGCTGCACTGAAAGCATGAAAATGTTTTGCCAGTCTTTGGTTTGTACTATCCAGATTTTTGAAAGTTTTCTAAAAGGATCCGTGTTCTTTCATGAGACTTCACTGTTCTGACTTAACCATAAAGTCACATTAGGTCTGTTGGTATTAAAATACACAGTTATATATATATATATATATATATATATATATATATAAACACACAGTTCTTTATATATATATATATATATAAACACACAGTTCTTTATATATATATATATATATATATGGTTAGTTAGTTGACCCTCTTCTTCCTATTTTTAAAAATTTATGGAGTGACAAAGTGCTATTTGCTTTACTTTATTTTTAAAGGCCGCTTCCCGCTACCCTTTTCTAGTCCAGTGAAGATGATTGCCTTTCTCTTCCATTCACATTGGATACTTGTTTCTTGCCGTGAGTTCTGAGGCTACTTGTAAAGCTAATATAAGGTGGGGTATTTTCTCCTTTTTGAAGCTCTATTTATGAGCTAGAATCATAAAAATTCAAGAATTGTGCCAAGTGTTCTTTTGTTGATGACTGTGATTTAGTCTGTTATGTAACTGTAATGTATAATTTACACATCCTGAAGATCATCAGTCTCTGTACGGAGTGCCTATATTTAACCCTCACTTTGAAAAAAAGAGAACATTACCAATTATCTTTGAAACTATATTGTGAGACAATGCACATTGATCCACCCTCTGTCTCCTTTTTTAATTTTTGGTGTGTTAAGTAGTACTTTATGATTTATTCCGTGCTTCTCGTGTATAAAGGCTCGGAGGAGAAAGAGAGCGTAGTGCTGGTGACTCTGATTTGAGGCTTCCATTGCTTATATGGTTGAAACCAAGAACAACGGACACAGAATCCCTGTCACCTCTCTTGACATGCAGGTCCAGAAAGAATAAAAGGGTACATTTCTTTCCACTGTAATCATTTAGTTGCAGAAGGGGAGTGGAAAGAGAAGATATTGAAATATTTAATGGTGAACAGTTCTGTACTTAATGGTAAGAAAACAACACTTCCTTTTTCTATATTGTGTTGCCACTCGTGCCTGTGTCATTTGAAGAACTTTTGAGAAAGAAAACAGTTAATGTTTGTTTTCTTTTATCTTAACCCTTGTAAGTTAAGTCCAGTTTTAAGCTCAAATTCCGTAACATTGTCTTTTAAATAAATTCGCTTATTTACCACCCAAGGTTTTGCCTCATTGCTCTGCCGCAGGCTCTGTTTATATGAACTTGTCGATGTAAGAGGAAATGTTGACTGTTCACATAGGACTGTATTCCCTTAAGAAAGAAAGCCTTGAATGAGAAAATGATGTTCTCATTAAATCAGCTCTTTAAGGAAGTAGGTGGGAGGAATTGCTATCGATCTAATGGATTTAATAGTTCATATACAAAGTCTGTGGAATGGAAGTAATATTCTGCAGCTGAGTAACTGTAGATTAATCCATCTTCAGACAGAGTTCTGGAAGCATCTGTAAAACTGGAAAATTACTTTTTCTTTCCTTTTTTCAGGCACAACTGGACTAAATGTATTTCCCCAATACTTTAGAATTAAATTATATCCACCTAAGTAGGTCTACTAAAAATTATATGAAAAATTGAAATAAAATCATAAAATATAAATGTTAGGTTCTTCTTGGCTATGTTTACTCTGGTGCCAGTTAGTTTGGAAGGGCTACAGTGTTGAAGGGTAACCAGAGGTCACTTGTAGAAATTCTTTCTTAGGCCGTTCTCTAATAGCTAGTGGTGGTCTATTTTTGTTCAGTTGGGTGAAGTAGTCCTTTTAAGGGGGTGGTGAAGTCGGACTTTTAAGCTTCTCTTCAAGCTCTCCCTTTGACCCTTTTAAAACCCTTTTCGTTTCTTTTACTTGCTGAAAGAACATCACCAGGCCCTCCTTCTTTGTCAGGAAAGGCCAGCCATTTCCTTTCCCCTTCCCGCCCTAACCTTTAATGAGCAGTTGGTTCTGTGAAGATACAGGGGCTCTCAGGACATCTGAGAGTTTTGATAGATGAGTGACATTCTGTGGATGGAAATGAAGTGGACCTCCTTCCTGTTTCATTCTCATATAAACTATATATTCCATGTCTGCTTTACACCTATAAGATACTCAATTTAGGTAGCGCATGCTGTTTGAAGGTTCTCAAGGGAATAAAAAGTAAAATCATAGCAGTAGCAATAATGTTAATAATTACAACTGTTTATTAGCAATGAAAAAACTCAGAAGGAATTGGGACTTTTGGTAAATTTACAACTGAAAGAAGAGACTCATAGTGAGAATAACAGCAGAACCATATGTTTCTGCAGAACATTGCCGGTTACAAAGCACTCTTCATCTGAATTTGTGTGGCCTAAAATGATAGCAGTGGGTGGATTGGTTGGTCTCTCCCATGGTTTCTTTAGCTTTAAGATCTCTGAATCTAAATCTTCACACCAGCAATTTTAATTGGCATTGTTGCTGCACTGTATTATCAGACTGCTTGAATAGTCAGAAAGTGCGATTAGTGGCAGCTGTTCTTCACATTTAATCTTTTCCCTCTTCTGCTTCTTTCATCACTGTCATTTTCCAGTTTGAAGACTAGAGCATATGTAGCCATCTTTATTTACTTTTATTCTGTGCTAGCATTTGCCTTCTACTAAATGAGGTTGTCCTTTACGAGACAGCTGGCAATTTGTTTCTGCAGTCAAGGCTCATATACTACATTTCAGAACCTAAGATATGTTAGTATGGCTTTCAAAAATAAAAATATCTTCTGAATAAGCACTGCACTGGTGATGTGAGCTACAGACAACACCCATCTCCCCCAGAAAGCCAACACCTGAATGCCTAGTTGATGGCATTGGTATTCTCTTGTCTGCCCCATCTCTCTCAGTGATTTTACAATTAGTAGTAGACTGTGAGAATAGCTATGAATAGATACGTATGTGTGTATGTCTTCATATTATTTTTTCTCCAAAGGAGAATCATTCCTTAGGGTCATTTTTATGAGCAATAGTCCTAATTTGATTTTAACATCAGTCCAGGGAGCATTTTTCCTCTTCCATTTACATCAGGGTTGTTGAAAGCATCATTGAGCTTTTAAACCAAGATTGGAACGTTTCTTAAAACATGCTTTTAGTGAGTTCCCGTTGTGGTGCAGCAGAACTGAAGCTGACTGGTAACCATGAGGATGCAGATTCTATCCCTGGCCTCACTCAGTGGGTTAAGGATCCGGCATTGCCATGAGCTGTGGCGTATGTTGCAGATGTGGCTCGGATCCTGCATTGCTGTGGTATAGGCCAGCAACAGCAGCTCCAATTCAACCCCTACCCTGGGAACTTTCTTATGCCGTGGTGCGGCCCTGAAAAGCAAAAAATAAAAGATGCTTTTATTAAATCAACCTGATTAGAAAAATTCTGTAAGCCATATAAACTCCAAGGTTCCCTGGGCTCTAAGGGCATCTGTAGTTAGGTTAAGGATGAAGCACTATGAATTCCTCAGAATTTATATTTGAAGTGTACAGTCCAACCCAGTCAAGAACCACTGCACTTAAGATACATTTTTGACTGGATCCTTGTTATATTTTGGTTGAAGTGTGTATAGTCGAAAAGCCCCTAAATTAAAATCTTGTTATTTTTACATTACATGTGTCATAATGTTAAACTTCAGTGTTAGGTACATGGAATACTTTAAGTCTGAACTACAAAATTCAATCAATATAGTTGTTAAACATATTTATATAAAGAATAGTTCATGATAGGATGAGTTCATTTTTAAAATCCACCATTTCAGAAAATTCACTTCTTAAAGGTAATGAAAATATACCGCCACGAAACCTCTAAAAGGATTACGTTTGTTTTGTTTTTCTGTGTGTGTGTGAAAGGGTCAGGCAAGATAGCTCACCTTCCGTCAACACCTCTACTCTGTTACAGAATCTGGTAAAGATTTTGCAGTGCGGATTATGCAAAGTTGCTGAAGAACAGTTCAGTTCAGTAAGCAAGCTCCTGCCTTTTGCGTGACTCTGGAGAGACAGTGGTGAAGGATCCCGCACCCCTGTTTTTAAACAGCTCACAGTGTACTCTCAGAGTGGGTTTGACGAGGTTCATCTCACCTGATAGCACCTGAGAGTCACCATATGGTGTCTGGCATGCACACGCTCCATGGGCCCTCCACAATTAAAGGGTGCTGTGAACCATATCGTCCCTTTCCTTCTGGAAAACTTAGTGGCAGTTTTTCATTGCCCTGTGGATCGAGCACAGAAGCTCCACGCTGAGCTTGGAAAGGACCCCAGACTGTTTGCTTTACTTTTCTCTACCTGCTCACATCTAGGTGACTTCTTTCCCAGAATTGCACCTTAGGCCCCTCCTATCATCCATCCAGATAAATCTTTACCCTTCCCTGTGAAGGTTTCCCAGATATGAAAAAGTGAATGGTTTTGCTTCACGTTTTGAATTGTGCCTAATGAATAAGTAGTTAATACTTGTAATTTAAATGGGCTTCAGATACACTAAGTGATTAACAAAATACTATGGATGAAGACGACGTTGGAGGAAATGCTCATTTCTGAGGAATTCAGAGAATATTTTCCAAAGAAAGCAGCATGTATCTAGGTCGTCAGGGGTGAGTAGGAGTTTTCCAGGTGGGAAGGTTATTTGGGGCTGAGGGAGGAACATAACTGAAAGTTAGGGCATCATCAAGAAACAAGGCACGTTTAGGGAACGTGGCTCGACGGTACAGTACGCTCCTTTGGTTGTGCTTATGCCGGGCAACAACCTCAACAATAAGACTGGTATGACAGGCTCTGAGATGCAGAGGCCAAGCCCATGTGGTTCTTTTAGAATGCTGGGTACCAGCACATACCAGCTGGTTTAGGCATTTGGTAAGTATTTTTTTGATGATACAGGCTAAGAGTAGCTGGCTCTTTGATCAAGGGAGGAAAATGTGAGTAATCCTTTAAGAACCATATTCATCCATCATTCATCAGGCATTCATTCGACAATTATATACTGAAGCTGCTGCGCTCAGAGCATCAAGGGAGATATAAAATGTTTCTGCCCTGATTGTGCAATGCCTCTTCTCCAAATTCAGGGTTTTATTAGATTTTTCTTTTGAGAAGTGTTAATTCCATGCCATTTTATTATGTTTTATGCATGCCTGCTACTAACGCACTGTGTAGTTATTGCGTTCTCTGAAAGGTTCAGGACCATTTTAACCCACTCCACTGCTTTATTTTAGTTCTCACTCTGCATTTTGAGGAGAGTGCAGGTGCTCAAATGACTGTCATTTTTCTACGTATTGTGCCTCTCTAGCCGGTATTTATAAGGTCAGGAAGGCGGAGCATGCAGTGTTATAGATGTGAAACCTGATTTGCACTGAAACTTTTAGGCCCAACATATTCGAGCTGTCATTCCTTACTTATAGTTGATGCAAAGAGAATGTAGTTTTAACTGTAGCGAAGAAAAACGGAATAACTCTGAAAGAAGAATAGAAGCTTTGTTCTTAAAGATTGCACTCCTGGTAATATATCCTTTTACTCGTGTGTGGAAAGTTCTTAAGGATTATTTTAAATTCATCATTCCTTCTCTTCCTTCCACCCACTGCCCTGTTCCCTTCTTTGTTGTATCACACATTTGAGCGGCGTCTGTGTGTCAGCAATGTGCTGAGTAGTAGGTTCCAATAGCAAATATCGTGCTCCTTGGCCTCAGGGAGAGTTATATTAACAGCAGTTCTTCTCAACCCCAGCTGTAAACGTAAACCTTAAAAAAGTACAGATGCTGAGGTCCCTGCCCTGGAGATTCTGATCAGTGGTTCTGAGGTGAGTAGGTAGTAGGTGAATAGGTCAGTAGGCAACTACACTTCTCTGAAGTGGGGCTCTAGGATAGTTAGTCCTGGGGAGTGTTAGCCAGTCCACTTGGAGGATCAGGGTTGGAGGAGTGAAGGTGTGGATGCATGGTGGAAGGTAAAAGCCTGTCTTAAGTTTTTGTGAATAATGTGTATGGACTGCAAGAAGAGAAAGCATGGGAAATTGGTAGTTTATTGTTGTCAGAGCATAAACAAGGAGGCAAGGAGTAGTGAGAAATGAGACTGGAGAGGCAAGCAGGGTCCAGATCAGTCAGGGCTTTGTCAGCAGTTCAAAAAATTTGAATTTTATCCTGATGAGTTTTATTTTTTTTAATTTTTTTTTTTTTGTCTCTTTTTAGGGCCGCACCCGTGGCATATGGAGGTTCCCAGGCTAGGGGTCGAATTGGAGCTGTAGCCACTGGCCTACACCACAGCCACAGCAACAGATCTGAGCTATGTCTGCGACCTATACCACAGCTCAGGGCAATGCTGGATCCTTAATCCACTGAGCGAGGGCGGGATCGAACCGGCATCATCATGGATATTAGTCGGGTTCATTAACCGCTGAGCCAAGATGGGAACTCCCTTATCCTGATGAGTTTTAAGTTGTGGAGTGATAGAAGATTTATGTTTTCATACCATCATTCCTGCTACTCTATAGAGAATGTCTTTGAGGGAGATAAGAATAGAATTTGAAGACTTGTGCAGAAGTGTAGGCAAGAAGTGCTGTTGCTTAAATCAAAAGAGTGGCAGTGGAGATTCAGAGAAGTGGACAATTTAAAGAAATATTCAGTTGTTTTACTGACCTTGTTTAAACGTGGATGTGTTGGGGGATTGGGATGAGAGACATCAGTGTGTCAAAGACTTAAGCTTTTGGCTTAGGGTCATGGAATAACCATTAAGATGGAAATACAAGAGAAGGGGTGGCAATGGCAGGGAAGGGTGATGAGTATAGTTTAAATTTAGTGAGTTTGAGTGCCAGTTGGCCACCCAAGTAGAGATATCAGCTGGGCATTTAGGCATAAATGGTCTGAAGCTTGAGAGGGAGAGAGAAATTGAAACCATGTGAATGCATGAGATGGTCCAGTGTGTGTGGGGAGGGGAGAAGGCCTGGGTTAGAACCCTTAGGGACACCAGCATTTTAGGAAAGGAGGAGAAAAGAGGGTGCCTTAGAAGGACATTGAAAGGGAGTAGTAAAGGTAAGAGAACTTTTTAAAAAGGAAGGAGTGGCCAACAGGGTTAAAGGTCATAAGAAGTCAGTAAGATTTTTATTTGCTTTAACAAGAATGTTCTGTCAGAAGGAAGAGCAGCTGCACGGCATGGAGAGAAGAGGGTACAGGGTGTGTGGCAAAAAGAATCCTGAGTAATAACAAATCATGTTGTACCCCTTCAGCTAATACAGTGTTATATGTCAATTATATCTCACTAAAACTGGAAAAAATAATCATGAGTTGACACACGTATCAAGAAGTTTGAGACAACAGAGATAGGATGGGTGGGTGGTAACTGGAGGCAGAGAGATTGGAGGACAGTTGTTGAGATAGCAGAAATTTAATTATTCTGTTATTTCCCTCCTAGAGTGATCATTCATTAAAGGCCCTCTGTGAGCCAAACTCTGTGCTGAGAATAGATCTTAATTCTAGTGGAATAGCTAATTAATAATTGAATAACAAACAAATAAAAGTAATGAGAAGCACTATGAAGGAAACAAGCAGGATGTTGTGGCTGAGAATAACAGTGAGACCTACTTAAGATGGTGTGGTCAGTAGAGGCCTCTTTGAGGAGGTATTTGTTTGTTTGTTTGTTTATTTATTTACGTGTGGTTTGAATTCTTTCTCTCTCTCCTTTTTTTTTTGCCTTAGGGCCACACCTGCAGCATATGAGAGTTCCCAGGCTAGGGGCGGAATCAGAGCTGCAACTGCCAGCCGACGCCATAGCCGCAGCAATGCCAGAGCTGAGCCGCATCTGCAAGCTATGCCACAGAGTTCAGCAATGCCCAGATCCTAAACCCGCTGAGTGAGACCAGGGATTGAATCCGCATCCTCTTGGATACTAGTCAGGTTGTTAACCCGCTGAGCTGCAACCGGAACTCCTGAATTCTTTTTTTTTTTTTTAAGTTGAAGTATAGTTAATTTACAATGTTATGTCAGTTTCAACTGTATAACAAAGTGATTCAGTTAAACATACATATATATGTTCTTTTCAGATTCTTTTCCGCTATAGGTTATTACAAGATACTGAGTACTTGTACATTGTGCTGTACAGTAAGTCCTTGTTGTTTTAGCTGTTTTATATATAGTAATGTGTATATGTTAATCCTAAATTCCTTATTTATTTTCCCTCTTATCCCTTTTGGTAAGATAAGTTTGATTTCTATGTCTGTGGGTCTATTTTTATTTTATAAATAAGTTCATTTGTACTATTTTTTTTTTAAGATTCCACACGTAAGTGATATCATATGGTATTTGTCTTTCTCGTTTCACTTAGTATTATAATCTCTAGGTCCGTCCATGTTGCTGCAAAATGGCATTATTTCATTTTTTTTATGGCTAATATTCAATTTCCTTAAAAAAAAAACAACAACTAGAAATCAAGTTACCATATAGGATCCCGCGATTCTTCCCCTGGGCATATATCCAGAGAAAACTTTAATTTGAAAAGGTACATGCACCCCATTGTTCATAGCAGCACTATTTACAACAACCAAGACATGAAAGCATCCTAAATGTCTGTTGACAGATGAATGGATAAAGAAAATGTGGTACATTTATACAAAAGAGGTATCATTTTAAACTGAGATCTGAAGAATGAGAAGGAGACAGGGAGTAAATAGCCTAGGAAAGAGTATCTCATTCAGAGAGGGCATTAAGTGCATAGATCCTGGGATGGAAACAGCTTGGTGTATTCAGAAATCAGCAGGAACAAAGGGTTTTTGTGGCCACAGTGAGGTGAGCCAGGAGAGTAGTGTGAGATGGGCCAGGTATGCATGGTACTAGTCTGGATTTTATTCAAGAACAGAGGTAAGCCAAAAAAAAAA
The DNA here is from genome assembly GCA_004024745.2 of Catagonus wagneri. Taxonomy (NCBI): domain Eukaryota; kingdom Metazoa; phylum Chordata; class Mammalia; order Artiodactyla; family Tayassuidae; genus Catagonus; species Catagonus wagneri. The sequence goes on from PVHT021183524.1 coordinate 3,029,878, forward strand.
AAAAAAAGGAGTTCCTGTCGTGGTGCGGTGGAAATGAATCCAACTAGGAACAGTGAGGTTGCTGGTTCCATCCCTGGCCTTGCTCAGTGGGTTAAGGATCCGGCATTGCTGTGGCTGTGGCTGTGGTGTGGGTCGGCAGCTGTAGTTCCAATTAGACCCCTAGCCTGGGAACCTCCGTATTCAGTGAGTATGGACCTGAAAAGCAAAAATAAGTCAATAAACAAACAGAGGGAAGCCATTGGGAGATTTTATGTGGAATGACACTGATTTTAAATTCTGTCAATAACTGTGTTGTGGACAGTGGGTTACAAAATGGAGAACAGAAGCAGGAAAGTAAGTTAGTGGTTACTTGAATTAGGGTGGAGGTAGAGGGAAGAGGATGGCTAGTGAAATATATTGTGAAGAAACAATCAACAAGATCTTGCTGATGAGTGCCCAAAGGGTCAGGGAATAGGGAACCTTTCAGTATCTGGTTAGTGTCTGTATAAATGCTAACACCATTTACTGATGGGGGATGAACTGAGAGGACACCAGATTTTCAGTGTAGAATCAAAAGCTCCCATTTTATACGTGTTAAAATTCATTTGCATAAGAGATTTTTAACTCCACAATTGAATGTAGATATGTGGAGGTTAGAGGAAAGGATTGGTCTGTAGATAAGACATGTAAAATTAGTTGGTGTATGTAAAAAAAAAATTAAGTAATAAAAAACAAACAAAACAAAATTAGTTGGTGTATAGATACTATGAGGCTAGACAGAATCACCAGAGAAGAGAGTGTAGAGCCAAACTCTGAGCAATGCTAGTATTTAGAAGCAGAAAGAGACAGAGCTTGCAAAGAAGATTGAGAAAGCAGCTAATAAAGTAGGAAACTCAGGAGAAGATGGTATCATGGAAGCCAAGAAGGGTGTTTCAGAAATGAAGGGAATAAGCAACTCTGTTGAATGGTTTCTAATAAGTTCAGAAAAGTGGCTGTGGATTTGGCATCATCTAGATTAAAGGTTATCATTGCAAAAGCATGTTCAGTGTTATGGTAGGGTCAGAAGAAGAGTGAAAGCAGGTGATGAAGTAGAGCTATCACCATTTGCACTAGAGCCATTAGAATCCATTGAATTCATTCTTTCAAGGACTGTATGATGGTCCATGGTTTGGATCTATCATAATTCATCCAACCTTTCACTACTGATGGACATTTGCTTTGTTTTCATCTTTGTCTTTGAAAATAAGACTATAATGAGCTTTCCACACTCCCCCACCCACACCGTGTGTGTGTGTGTGTGTGTGTGTGTGTGTGCGCGCGCGCGCGCGCCATCCTTAAACTGGTATATTTGTGTAGGAGAGGTTCTAGGAACGGGCTTACTGGGTTGAAGAATATAGATGTTTTGTGTAATTTTAGCTGTTATTGCTAATTACTTTCCGCAAAGATTGGAACAATTCATATTTTCACCAGCAGTTTTTGAGATATTGATGTCGCAGAGAAATGAGGTCTGACTGAAGATGCAAAGTCCTTAAATGGGTCAGAGGAGATGGGGTCTAAAGTACATGTGAAAGTACTAGGCTTTGTCAAGGAAAAGGACACTTTCTCTATAGTAATGGGAGAAAGAAGAAAATTTTAGATGCCCATCATTTTGAGGTTTGGTAGTAATGACATGAGAACGTTCTAGAGTCTCAGTGAAATAAGGTATGAAATAATCAGTTGAAAAGGAGGAACTTGGAAAGCTCAAAGTATGAAATAGATCCTGTAAAGTAAAAAAGGGTATATAGTAGGATTGTTGGGTCACCTTGAACTTATAGTTGGAGTGTGTGGTTTTTTTCTAGCTTTATGCTGTTGCTTGGTTTTGTACTCAGATGAAGTGGATACCTTACCTTAGTGGTTACTAGGACTGGTAGTTCCTAGGACTGGAGTTTGCTAAGCAAGTGTGATCTAGGGGAGGGGGGCAAGGGAAATAAGAGTACTTTGCAAGGAAATGATTATAGATAGACCTTAAAATCTAAGCTGAACAAAGAGGGACAAAAACGTGTTGGGAGATTGTGGCAGAATCAGTAGGTTAGAAAGGTTCAATGAACGGGAAAAATTTTTAGGAATGGAAATATTAAAACTGATGCACGACAAGGTTGGAGAGAGGTGTCAGAATGTGGGATGTGTAAATTTAGAATTTTGTCATGGGTAATGGTTTCTTTTGCCCAAGTCAAGGAGTTGAGTTGCCCATGGATTTAAGTCACTGAAATATAGTGGAAGAAGGGTCGTTGAGAGAGGTTATCAGGACCTGGGAGGCCAAGGTGTTGTTTGCATGGTGTACATTCTTCTTGACATATGATGACAGGAGTGTGAGTGGAAGGGAAGTAAGCCAGGAGTATAGGTTTTCAGGTGGGTGGAATGAGGGTGAAGTTGGTAGATAATGGTGACAGCGGGGATGGGGTGGGGAGGGGGCCTGAGCTGTCCAAGAACATAGAGATTCGGAGACCTGGGCAGAATGGGAAGAGGCCTGTTGGGAGTAGTGGTGGGAATAAGCATAGATGCCTCGTCTCCCTCCTGGCCCTGCTGTTTATGGGGCATTGAGAGAAAAAATAATCACTTCTTGAGAGGGCTGATGGGAAAAATGTTAATACGCTGGTGATAAGGGAATCAGTGAGAGAGAGAGAGAGGTTGGGAAGGGCAAGGTTGGCTAGCAAAGGCTCCTGACAAGGAAAAATAAGCTGTAGAGTCTTGGTGGAGAGATTACCCTTGGCCTCCTCTTGAAGGGAAGGAGGATGGGCAGCAGGCCTGGCTGAGGGTGGGTGGCCGGAGGCTGGTGCTTCTCACTCTCCTCTGCAGAAGGCAGCAAGGACAGCTGCCCAGGAGATGTGAGAGGAGTGGAGGAGGTTTGAAATGGCAGCTGTGGAGAATGGAAGTGACACATAAAAGGATCCTCGGGAGATGGTGAGGGTTCAGCTGAGATTAGAGTTTACAAATTAGGCATAAATTTCTCCCTTCCCACCCTTCCAATTACACATGAGTCCCCTAGTCCCACCAGACTGAATAATTACTTTTTAATCTATGTTTCCATAGTATTAAAAACCTGCTTTTATATCTCTTTATCACATGGTATTACAGTGATTTACCTGCTTTCCCTTTTAGGGTGTGAGTTCCTAGACAGTAGGTTATGTCTTAACTTTCTCCTCTTCATGATCACCTGGAATAATGACTAGGACAGTAACAGGTGCTCAGTTAATGTTCACTGAAGTGAATCAATTACACAAGTATTTTCTAAAAGTTCTTTTCCTTCATTGATGTGACACATACATTCTAAGCAACTCGCTGGTTTCTGTGGACATAGAATGTAATTAAGGGTAAGGTATCCTCTTTCCATCTCATACAAGAGAACAACTTGTGCAGAAAATTAAAATATCCCGCTTGTCTCTAGAGGTTTGGCATGAATTTATCTGCCTTTGAAATTTCTGTCAACAGAACCTTTGTTTGCCTTGTTATTGGCCTTAGCATTTGGCCATAAGGACAATGAACCATAATCTTTTTTTTTTTTTTTGTCTTTTTGCCTTTTTTTATCTAGAGCCGCACCCGTGGCATATGGAGGTTCCCAGGCTAGGGGTCTAACAGGAGCTGTAGCTGCCGGCCTTCATCACAGCCACAGCAACGCGGGATCCAAGCCGCGTCTGCAACCTACACCACAGCTCACAGCAATGCCGGATCCTTAACCCACTGAGCAAGGCCAGGGATTGAACCCTCAACCTCATGGTTCTTAATCGGATTCGTTAATCACTGAGCCATGATGGGAACTCCTGAACCATATTCTTTTGAGTGAATGGTTCAGTGCTAGGTGATTTGCAAGTCGTGGGAGCCTTAATATGGAGGAGAGAGCTTTTCTTATAAAAAGAAGTCAATAAGCAAAATTAAAAAGTCACATTGCTTTCAGACTGTTGGCAATATTGTACTGACATGAAGACCATACAACCATGGAAAAATATTAATTTGCCCATTAACGTGCTCATATTGTTAGTGGGTAGGAGAATGAAGGTACGTTAAGTATTATTCATATTCTATGTCAGTAGCACAACTTTGGAAGGAGACTTCCTTAGGTTCCAAGATAGGATTATAGAATCTCATGTTAGAAGATACCGTAGAGAGCACCTGCCTGCTCCTGCCATCCAGTACGTTTGAATCCGTTCTTCAACATCCTCACCAGGTGGGTGTCGAGCATCTGCTTATGTTCATGTAGGGCTCTGCGCTTCTCCTGACAACAGAAGCCAGGTTCTGCATTAACACCACAACATTGCTCTGTCACTGCAGTTCTCAAACTTGTGCTTCCAGGATCCCTTCATAATCTTAAAAATTATTAAGGACCTCAGCTTTTTCTTATGCAGAGTATACCTATCAATGATTATTTAAAAATGTAATAATAAACCCATTACATGTTAAAGTAAATAAAATTTTTAATGAAAAACCTTTATTTTCTAAAACAAAGTGAATTTAGTGAGGAAAGAGGCCTTGCAAATCTCCATTAAATCTGGTACAATAAATAGAAGAGAGCTGGGATTCTGATGATTTTTCTCAGTCTCTTTACTATCACAGATCATGGATCCTCTGTATTTCGAAGTAACAAGCTTTGACCTCACTGACCTCCTGAAAGAGTCTGAGGGGCCCCTAGGAGTCCCCAGACCCTACTTTGAGAGCTCTGCTGTCTTGTCCCCAAGGGATGGGGTGAATCATTACAGTAAACTGTTTGTGACTGGATTGAAGAAAAAAAAAAGATACAAAAAGAGTTAAAAAAATATCAGGAAAAATTGAGTGCCTGCCATGTGCCTGAATGTAAAACGCTGAAAGTGAAATACTAACAGATTGGTTGTTCCCAATATTCTTCAATATATGTAGATGCCTTTTTTTTTTCTTTGCTTTTTAGGGCCACTACCTGCAGCATATGGAGGTTCCCAGGCTAGGGGTCGAATCGGAGCTGCAGGTGCCACCTACGCCACAGTCACAGCAACACCAGATCTGAGCCACGTCTGCAGCCTACATCACAGTTTATGGCAATGCCAGATTTTTAACCCACTGAGCGAGGCCAGGGATTGGATCTGCATCCTCTCGGTTGGGTTCTTAACCCACTGAGCCACAACAGGAACTCCAACTATGAAGATGGTCTTTGATTTTAGAAAATATTTCAGGATTGTAAATTACCTGTTTTACTTACAGCATTCACTCATTGAGAAAAATGACAAAAACACTATGAATTTAGTTCTGTTTTCATTATCATCATAGCAGTATCTGTGGGCATTAGAAAACAGATACTGCATCTGTTTATTTATACACTGTATGCTTGATCTGTAGGTCCATGGGGATTAGCAAAACCCTTGAAGGTAGCTTTGCACTTGACCTGTGTAGCTGCCCGAACCACATATGAACCATGGGCTAAGGACCATGGTTGTATGTGTGATCCACCCCACCCCCCACCCCGGGAAGTCATTCATCAGTTCCTGTCACCAGTTGTAAAGGTGTAGAGTGATTGAGTTGTTCTGAAGCCATTAAGACTTTTGATGCCTTCAATTAAGATTGCTGGGTGTCATGAAGAAAAGCCAAAGACAAATAGATGCTTGTGCTTCTGGGGCTTTCGGTTCTCTTCACCTGGACTTCTCTTGCCAAGAGCAAGAGATGTCCAGCTGCAGATGGAGCCCGTCTCCCCTGCCCTGTGAAATGGTGCTGGAAGCTAATGGAAGAGAATTGTGTTGAGAGAGTTAATACTGAGTTAGAGAAAAGTTGGAAGTGTGGCAATAGTGCAAGGGGGGGAGTGAGAAATTAAATGGTATCTTTTTAGAAGTCTGCCCTGCTGCAGTCGACATTGCTCCATGGGGATTATTCTACTGAGTACAAGAAAATCAGCAAGCACTTCCTGAAAAACCCAGATGAAATTACTGCCATAAATTTTTATTTTTTTTCATGGTATAAAACCCTTAATTTAGACGGGGAGGGTTTATTACCAGTATTTTCTTGGCATGGCTAAGTTCAATTAATTTCAGATGACAGGCTCACCCACTACCCCCCCTTTGCCTTTTTTCACCCCCCCCCCCCCCAATATGTAGAAAGTACAATTTGTTATTGGTTTGCCTCTGGCTCTGGAGACCTCATTAAGGGCCCGAGAAAGGGATTCTTTCTCTTTTTCTTTGACACCTTTCTGTTTTCTACAGGATTCAGGCCATTTGCATTGTCACATGGAAAGTATGTTTGGTGTGTATGTGAGGAGAAGGTTAGCAGATAAAACTGGCGGTGTTTATACCTTTTAAATATTTATTTGAAATGACACTTGCAAGTTAAGAAATTGTTTCCACAGTGTTCAACTAAGATAGGGACCTCAGCTCAAGATGAGGTTTCTGAAAGAATGTGGGCACATTTAGACAGGAAAACTGATTTAGCTGTTCTGACAGTTCATATGTAACATACCTGGTTGTTTGAAAGCAAGAACAAGATGTCAATGGAATATTGTATTTACTCACACACCTAAGACTCCTGCACCTCCAAGTTCTTGTTCCTATCAGAATACTGTGAGCGTATCTTGCAAACAAGGGAAATAACCTGTGGTGTTTGTCTTGTTTTTCTCTGCATGGTAATATAGAATCTATTGTAGTGTGAATAAAAGGAGTCACAGGAGATTCATTACTGTTTGTGAAGTGTACTGTCTGTGTCTTTCGTCATGTGATTATTTTACTTACAAAGCAGATATAAAAATTAGAATTGAGGTGATAGAGAATATGTATTGCCTAAATAAGCAATTCAAACAAAAGTTTCACCATTGTAACAAATGAATACCCTGCTTCAGAGGTTGGAGATTAGCATCCAGTTATACTAAATGCTTGACAATTAATTAGCTATTGTCTATAAAGTTCCCAAGATGACAAGTTACTTAAATACTGTTATTAAGAGTAGCTGGATTAGTAATAATAATGTTCAAGTGCCATTGGCAACAATGAGGAGATTTTAAAAATAAAGATAAATGCGTGTGATCCTAGTCAGAGTGATTTGTGTACTGAATGCAGAGCAGGCCGTGCCTGCTCAGTGTTTCCTGGGACTGCAGTGCGCAGGACTTGGCACCACGTTGGGAGGAGGACGAGACAGAAGTGCTTAATTTGTTAATATTTTTTCTCTGCTTTTTGTCTGTTGCTTAACCCCTTGTCAAAATAGTGTTCATTTAGCAAAATTAAAGAGAAAATAAAGCTGACAGAAAATAGGCTTGGCAGAAGGCCAAGTGTAAAAGATGAACCTCTAGCCATTGCTGATAGGCATTGTTTGGATTCCAGATGTGCTAGATCATTCATTAGTGTGTGTGTGTTTAAACTATGGTACATAATTGATATGGAGAAAAACATGTGGGCACTTCACTTGACTGTACAGGTTTTTGTTCTGCAGAATTTCTATCCTTAGGTTTGCATCTGTTTTGGATGTAATTTTGTGAGAAGATCAACATGGAACCAAGAACTGGCCCTGTGTAGTAGTGGGAGGAAATTAACTGAAGGTAATGGAGGTGATATGGCAGGAACCCTCATTAAGGAGAGTGAAACCTAGAAGAATGGTGTAGGGCCTCTTGATATTTAAAGTCAAAGATTTAGAAAATCGGATGGTGGGTAAAAGCTGTAGTACTGCTTCCTGGGTCCCCTCGCATGCCCGTCTCTGCTGCTGTTGGGTTTGGGTTCTGTAACTAGCTCCGGCCAATGGCTGTGAGCAGAAGGGAGGTATGGCCCCTTCCCACCAGCGCATCCACTCCAACCCTTGTGGATTAATTTCTGCTCTGTATTTTTTTTTTTTTTTTAGCGCTAGATAATAGGACAAAATAGAGCCTTACACATTTTGAAATATATACGTGCATCTAAATAATGACAGAAATCCAGCTTGTCTTCCACAGACCTGTTTAGCACAGTCTGCTATTTAGAAGTATGTGTGGTGTTCTCTTCTCCATGGACACGAGCTGTGGATGACAGACTAGTTCTGGGGCTGTGACTGGTCCTTAAACCTCAGATAATCCTGGAAGAACCCCATTGTGGGAAAAACTGGGTTAGGTTGAGTTTGGTTTTAGATATTATAGCCTTAGGCAGCCAAATTCATATAAATGACCAGATTTCTTATGTCTCATACTTTGTTGGGAATCACTCCAGTACTGACCTTACTGAAGATTTTTGTTAATATGAAGGTGACTTCATAGTCAGTGTTTCTGTAAAGCTGACAAAATTTCAAAAAAGCAGTGTTAAGACCAAGAAGAAGTCAGCCTTAAATGCATTTGTTTTCAGCATACCTGAAGCGTATTATCCTCGTTGACTGCCTCTTTCTATAAACCTGGCCTTTGCCACCTTGCTTGGTTGCTTGCAGTTTGATTCTAACGAAGCTTGTTGAATTAAGACTTGAAAAAAATATCTTCTTCCCTGCTCGGGACTTGAGAATAGCTGGATCTGAAGCCTTTGCTTGCAGTAATGGTTGCTCAACTTGTTGGTTGGAGTTTTAGAGCAACAAGGTTTGGAAATCCTCTAGCACATGATTTTCATGTGAGAGAGTCTGGTTGTAAGAAGTAGTCACTGTATTGATAATAGTTCTTTCCTATTCTTTTCTCTCTCCGGCTCTCTCCCCCTTCCCTCTCTCTTTCTTCCCATCTAACGACCTGGGAAACTCTCAAAGGAACCCCAGGCTGCTGCCATGTGTGGGGTCCAGGATCCTGAGCGTTTTGAAGAGCTACTCAGTTCTAACACTATCCTTAGGGAATATCTAACTGAATGTAGCCTCTTTTGTGGTGGGTGAAATGTTAAAAGAAAGAATGCAATTTGAAAAAAAACAAACAAACCATATTTGGAAGCCTATGTTACAGAATATCGATCACAAGTCAATATAAAGTTCAGATAATACTTTATCCAGAAATCGTATGTGACAGCATTGGGATGTGGGAAAAGTTCTCTCCCTGTGTCCGTTTTGAGAAATAGTGTTTTTATTTGGTACAGTTGCATATTCATTTCTAACAGACTGCATCTTAAAAGGATTGGACTTTTATAGATTCTATGAATATTCAGAGAGTCACCCAAACCAATTCTGTCCTTTACCTTATACATCTAGACCCATCTGTCATTTGCTTGCTAGATAGTCCTAGCTCTGGATTGTGAGATTTGCATTTTGATAATAAGGTATTCCCCGTGTGGATGGAGGGATATGCTGGTACCTTTGCTGCCCTGGTTGAAAGCTTCCATCCTCAGTTTGGATCTTGGAGAGAAAAGAGGGAGGGAGAGGAGGAGGGTGCGTGCGTGCGTGCGTGTGTGTGTGTGTGTGTGTGTGTGTGTGTGTGCTGTCCACTTTGGGATCTGGCATCAACTGTCTTACGCATTTAGGGCATTGTTTAGGACACTGATGAAGAAGGGGGAAGCATAATGGCTGTTGCCACTAGTCATCAGGGTACTTGGCAAGCTGGCAAAAGCTAGAATCCTTATCCATTTGCATTTTAATTGGCATGACCATTAACCTAAAGCCTGAATTTTAAAAGTTGTCCCTTGAGCCTTTTCTCCCTTTTACCCTCTCATTTTCCTGAAGCTGATTTGCATCTTTTTTTTAAATGTTTCTCAATGTTTTAAAACTCATGCCCTTTTTTAATAAACTCAGAATTCATACACCTCTGTTAATATTGTTTAAAATTCCATTAAATAGTAAGAATTGTAACAAAAGAATCAAGGCAATGGCAGTCTTAGAAGATTGCCTTTTTAAAAAAAAAAAAAAAAAACTTTAGTCACATGAGATCAGTGTGAAAGTGTGGTCTGTTTGCTTGCCACAAGCGTTTTTTCCTGTTCCTGCTAGTGACAGAGCACAACATAGGTCACTTTCGTATCAAGCCCATTCAGCTGCTTTGTTTTCATGGTCACAAAGGGCAAGATCGCCTGCTTTGCAAATATAGTCTATTTTATTCTGGCAGTGCTTTGCAAGTATAGTCTATGTAATTCTGACAATGCGTGTTCAGACTACACGTGTGCCCATCTCCCCCAGGAAAGATTTGGTATCACTCCCATACCGTTTGCCACCACCTCACTGCTTCAGATACTTAACTATGAAGCGAGAAAGAGATGACAGTAATTAAGATGGGATAAGTAAGACATTCTTATTCATGAGCACAGCCTCATCTCTCAGCCACCATCCCCATCCCCGTGAGGCTCTAATATTGCCCCTCCTCTTTGCTGTCCCAACCACCTCCAGATCTGCTTGCAAGGTCACACTGGGTTTTATGGATTCATCCATGTGACTGCCTCTCTCCTGACCCTGGTTCTAGTCCTTCTAGACCTAGAGAGGAGACCTAAGGAGAAGATGGGAGAATAGGTCTTCTGCGTTCTTTCAGTGGTAGAAATGGCGTTCTTGCGGATTTCCTAGAGTGCAGGCACTGCTTATACTGCTTGCCTAGTTATACCAATTATCTCTATTTTGTAGATGTGGAAAGAAACTAAGGTGTTGTTTGCACCACACTCTGTGGTGGTGGAGTCAAAATTCAAACACCAAAGTCCTGTCTCTTTGCATTGAGCTGCTTTGTTGTTTCCAGTGAAATGCACGATCGTTTCAAAAACATGTTCAAACTTTTCTGATCTTTGGGTAGGCAGAAGAAAAAAAATAATGAGGCAGCCATTATTATTCTTCTGAAAATAACTACTATATTCTACCTAGTAACTATTGGCTGTAGGGTCTAGGGCTGTACTTTCATACCATGCAGTTGATACCATGGAAAACCAGAATATTATAATAATTTAATTCATGTTTCAGTTATTATAAATAGAATTATGATCCCTTTTATATGAGAAATGCATAAATTTTTAAGAATGGAAGTATAATAGATTGGCCTAAGGGAGCTTTTTTGATAGCCTATAAGGGTAAATATCTTTCTAGTTTCTTCAGAATAGTATTTGGTGCCCTTAACTTTGGGTCCATTCTAATAAGAGTTGTAATGATGAAAAAACGTATGTAAATACAATGAATCTTCTATACTGTTATTTAAAAACCAAAATGTTAACATATAGAAAAAATGAGTAAAAGGCATTTCTGTAATTTTGAACTTTCCGTATGTACTCACTGTATCGTGTAACAGGCAAAAGAGGGTACTGTGATGTTTATAATCTCACCCTGGAGCTTAAATTTTAACATGTAAAAATTAATACCAGTCTAGTGCTGACATCTCTCCCATTATTCTAGGCTTATATAAAACAATGTAGTCATTGCAACTGTGTGTGTCCATGTAAGGTTTTGCTTTGTTTTACTTTGATAATTTTTTTAACTCTCTAGAACACTTCCTAGGAACAAATTAGATTTAAATTTGAAAAAAAAAACAGCTTTGGTAAGGGAAATCTGTCGATGGAAAGATGGTCAGGTGTTGAAAATATGTGCTGAGATAAACCATTGTCTTAAAACAACAACTAAGGTGTATTATCACCATTCAAAATGGAAGATGATTGGCTACTGAACTTTGGCCTTTAGAAATTGTGTCTTGAGGCTTTGACCACTGGAGGGCGCTATGCTACTACAAACCACTTATTCAAGTCCGAAGTCGTCAAATCTCTTCATTTGTTCTTACTGAGAAGATAAAGGATTTATATTCTTGTAATGCCAAATCAGTTCATACTTAACATTCAGCCTTTAGCTGTAGAAACTTGTTTGAATGACAGTAATGGCTTCATTTCAAATTATTTAAATGTTTAATGCTGTGTAATTTACTCAAATGTGTATAATCCTTTATTTAACTAGATGAAAATAATATACTGTTAACATTGTTTTTAGCATTAATTAATGTGACTAATTGAAGTTAGAAACACTAAAACCAATTTCCCTGTTTTGTTGCATGATCAGACTGTAGAGAGGTTTCCTCTGGCCCAGGCTGATCCTCCTTTCAGTGCCCGTGCCCCCCCCCCCCAGCCCTGCCTGCTGCCCCCTACACGGTCTGCCCTCTCCCTGCTATTTCTGTGTTAATTTGATTTCACTATACCCACTGCTACAGCTGGTAGCAAAACTGATGAACTGCAGATTGTTTTTCCTCTGAAAACTTTGCAGTGCATTATGATAGGAGCTTCCTAGCATTATTTTATTGTTCCAGAAATGAATGTAGTAATGATTAACATCACTAAATTACTATAAGCACTTAAGCAGAGGGAGAAAAATGGAAGTAGGTGTTGACATGCCTAGTCCTGGCAGTCGGTGAAAACTCATTTTCAGCAGGAAATGGTGGAACCTCAGTATTCCTACCTGAAGACCCCGTCAACACAGCTTTTGTTGCCACTGACTCTCAGTAATAATGAAAAAACAAAACCAAAAGCCCCTGCTGTTTTCAAAGCTTTAGTCTGGTCTTGGAAATCAGAGGAGAATAAGTCAAAACCAGGTAACACCTTTCTGGCAGCTTACTTGTACTGCTGTGATGTGTTATATTAAAACGGCCCATTACAGTTCTCCGTTTGTAGGCATAAATAATTCTTTCTCGTTAAACGTTGCTCCTCCAGGGTGCCAGAGGAAGGAGCAATTTCACCCATTGTAATTGTTGATACATGGCATTTATTCAAAGTAATTGTTAGGTCACTGCATACTTTATTATTCCAAACTCTATGGAATATTTGTCTATAACCTGGACAATTTTCAGAAATGCAGAAGTATCTCATTCTTTTTAGGTTAAATTTTAGATGAGAATTGTCTTGGGGGAAAAAATGTTGTCTTGGTTTTCAAAACATCTGTAAACAGAATTGGTCAGCTCCTAGTATTTATGTCATTATGTAATCCTTTCTGTATAGTGGCACTATTTTATTTTGTATATAAAATCTTAAATTGGAAAACCTTAAATTTAATTTCGTAATCAAAATGCACATTGGCTCTGGTTTGTTTATTAACCATTTTAACAAGAATTTGTATGGTATTTCTTGACACTGTAATTTTCCTTATCATAATTTTAAGCATGTGTGTATTTTATAAATATAAATATATGTAAATATATGTGTTTTAAACATTATATGCATATTTTCTTATATATACACGCATAATAGTTGAGTAAAACAAAATAATTGAAACAAAAACTATACTTAAATATATGCTATATGGCATTTTTAGGATGTGAGCTTATGAAATTAATGAATAACAGATCTGAGTTTTTAAATGATTATTTTAGTTGCGCCATTCGTCTCTTAAATCCATAAATGATTAGAATGGCCGGTTTTTTAGAAAGAACCCTTCCTTCCAGTTAGTTCTTACAAAACCGTGTTAGGGAATAGATGTAAATATCAGCCCCATTTTACAGTGGAGGAGGTGACACTATCAGAACATGAAAATTACTTTCATGTTCCCATGATCACGTACTACAGGCAGAAAGCTGGGTCCAGCTCAGGTTGCTGCTCTCCACTCCCCTCCCTCCTTTGAAGTCTGCTGTGAGGGGGAGGCCAGGAGAGGCCTGCACTGGAGGGCTGGCCCTCGTTTCCCATGTGTCCTGAACTCACTCAGGCTGTGTGTGCGCGCGCCAATTTTTTTATCTCTAAAATGGGACCTGGTTAGTCTTTTTCCAGTTTTGTTCAAGACAGAGTAAACAATAATGGAGCTGCAATTTATTGAGAATTTTGAGCTTGGGGGTAAAAAGCTATTCACAGTACAGTTTTTTACCTTCTGTGTTTTCAGAAGGGGAAGTGGCTCTTTTCCTTTGCATGGAAGACAACAGACAAGCTTGAAGAGGAAAGTAAACAGACAGATGAGGCATCCTCCGTCTTTGAAATACAGGGAGATATCTCTTTAATTATTCTTAATAAATCTCATTGGGCCTGTAGAGGACTAAGGATTTGTCTCTTCCTTCATTGCCTCCCAGCTTTGCAGTTTCTACTCTTCTCATTTGAGAATGAGATTCTTTTCTTTTAATGTAGTTATTGGTGTATGATAATAGATAGACTGATTTCTTTAAGAAATGCAGTGTTATCAGTGTTTGACTGCTAAGATTAAATTAAACCATAAATTAGGACATAACATTTCCTAAAGACATTTTATGTTTTAATCAGTGCTAAGATGAAAAAGATAAATAACTACTAAACCAGCAAGAAAGTGAAGAAAATGAACCAGTGTTATTACTTAGTATTATGCAAGAAAAAAAGTAATTATTTGTTAAGTACATGTAAATAAATACTAGTTAGTTGGTTATCAATTAAAGGTAAGGGCTTTAGCTCATTAATGTGATTTCTTGCGTCTTATGTGACCTGGACCCAGGACTTGTTGGTGGCACCCACAGCACTGCTACTCTTTATTTAACCAACATTCCGCCTTTCCTGTCAGCATCATGATTCTTCAGGACAGGTTTTGTTTTTCACAGTATTGCATTTGCAGGTACTTCATAGGGACGGGAGACAATACTTTCATCGCCACTACAACCCTGCCAGCCTGTTCTTGAAGTCATTTTTTTCTCATGCGCACACTTGAGTTTCACCTTCTCTTGTCCTTTCTCGTCTCTGTGGTCCAGTCCGTGTCTACCCTGGGAGAGCTCTCTCTGTACGACCTTTTAACACCTTCTCTCTTTCACCTCTTTCATATCCAAGTCCCTTTTTGGGTTTTGTCTTTGGCCTTTTATGCCCATATGCAGCATTCTCAGTCACCAGCTAACTCAGCAGGAACCCCAGTGATGTGTTGCCTCCTCTGGGTAAGATCTACCCACTAGTGTTGAGCCCTTTTTAGCTTTGGTTCCCTCTGCCTTTGACCCTGCAGATCACGCTGAGTTCTTGAAAGAATTTCTATAACCAACACAACATGTGGAAAGAACCACAGGTCTCTTCTGTCAGATGTTCCCTTTCACATCTTTCACCTTTGACTGTCTTCATCCGCAGGTCTCTCTGGGGTGTGGATCTAACCACCCTCAGCGCCTAAGGGTGAGTTCTTTCTTTTCACGTGTCAAGCAAGCATGAGCCCTAGAACCTACCACATCTTTTGAGATTGTAGCGTCTATGCGCCTCACCTTATAGGTGAGGTATATGCGCTCAGAGAGACCGGGTTCTGTCTCAGACACGTAGCAAGCATGCAGCACACTCAGGACTGGCATCCTGGTCTCCTCTTAGTCCATCCACAGTGTTTCCACTCCACTTTCCTCCCATGCAGCCACCACTGGGCAGAGCCCTGCAGGCTGTGCACATTTGGGACTTTTTAGACTAAAGAGATCATTAGCCAGCTCCGGTGGATCATCCCAGATCGCAGAGACTCTGGGCTATTACTGACCTTTATCACAAACAACTGACAAGCTTTTGCACAGCAAGGGAAACCAAAAAGAAAACTAAAAGACAGCTTACAGAATGGGAGAAAATTTTTCAAATGACACAACTGACAAGGGCTTAATCTCTAAAATATATAAACAACTGATGCAGCTCAACTGCAAAAAAGCCAACAGCCCCATTGAAAAATGGGCAATGGACCTGAATAGACATTTCTCCAAAGAAGATATACAGATGGCCAACAAGCACATGAAAAAATGCTCAACATCTTTGATAATTAGAGAAATGCAAATCAAAACTGCCATGAGATACCACCTCACACCAGTCAGAATGGCCATCATTAACAAGTCAAGTCCACAAACAACAAATGCTGGAGGGGGTGTGGAGAAAAGGGAACCCTCCTGCACCGTTGGTGGGAATGTAAGCTGGTACAGCCACTATGGAAGACAGTGTGGAGGTACCTTAGAAAACGCTACATAGAATTACCATATGACCCAGCAATCCCACTCTTGGGCATATATCCAGACAAAAATTTCCTGGAGAAAGACACTTGCACACGCATGTTCACTGCAGCACTATTCACAATAGCCAAGACATGGAAACAACCCAAATGTCCATCGACAGATGACT
>PVHT021183524.1:3046701-3144201 GCA_004024745.2 Catagonus wagneri
AACATCTCAACAGAAAAGAAAATCACGAACTTGGGGAACAGACTTGTGGTTGCCAAGGGGGCGGGGGAGGGGTGGGGGAGGGGTGGGAGGGAATGGGGATAACTAGTGCTTTAATGATGGAATAGCAAGGAGCTCCAACTGTATTGCACGGGGAACTATATCTAATTACGTGTGACAAATCCATGTATGTACATGTAACTGGGTCACCACGTAGTGCAGTTGGAAAATCTGACAGAAATTTGTAAACCAGCTATAATGCAAAAAAAAATAAAAAATAAATTATAAAAAAAAAACGGGATTTGACTAGATAGTGCAGTTTCTGAAATTAAAAACAGTAAGATTAAAAGATAAAATTAAAAAGCAAGTGGCAGAGTGGAAAAATACAAAATTTATATTAGAAGAAAGGTTGGAATCTTTGCTATTTGATTCTTAAAAAATCAGATGAGCACCCAGAAGAGAAGTGGGAATAGAACACATGACAGTGGAGATAAGGACTCACAAGAGAAGGCAAATGAATGGCCAAAGAAAGGAAAAAAAAAAAGGCCAACCTCATTGTGAAGCAAAAAGAAACCATTTTGTGCTTATCAAGTGGGAAAATATTTTGGATTATGCTCACGGTCATGTTGATGAGGGTGAGGTAAAGTATTCTGACATACATGTTGGCTCCAGAAGGATTAATTAGTTACAGCAATAAGGATACATACATACAGTGGAACTGTACACCAGTTAAAACTGTTTTAGGAGAACTTTATATGACACAGAAATGCTCACAAGTTGACTTGTAACAAGTGGGAAAAAAAGGTACTAAAATAAATTATGTTCTAATTTTTAAGTGACATATGTGTATACGCATTTTTTAAAAAGCTGTAAGGAAATACACCAAATGTTAAAAGTATTTAACATTGAGTGGAGGGATTACAAATGATTATTCTCCTCTTTAAATTTTATGCTTTTTCTGTAATCAATGAATACTATTTTTAAAACTTAAAAAATTAAACATTTTTGTAAAAGGGATTGGGACCTCACCTTCAGATCACAAGTTCTTTTCATATCTGCTAGTTCTCTTCTGACCCTTTGAAAAGCTGTCTCCCGTTCCTGGTTTTGCAGAGCCGCTCTCTGTAGTGAAGGCCACATTGCACAGAGAGAATCTACCTGACCTAGGAACCAGGATGTGCCTCTGTGCTGTTTGCACATCGTGGCCTGGGGCAGCCACTGTCCCGCCCCCTCCCCTCAGGGGTTCCTCATTTACAGAGTAAAGGTGTGGGTTCCTAGTATGTACAGTTCCTCAGGTGGAGTTCTAAAACTGGATCATTCTGATTTTTCCCCGAACTCTTCAACACTGACCTTTCCTTTTTATGCCCCCTATCATCATCTCACTGATTCTAGGTTGAGTCCAGACCCATTTTATAAGCTGACTCTGGGGAGTTTTGTTGTTCTTGGTCAAACAGACAAGTCCTCCAAAGATACTTTCTAAAACCTTTAGGAGGCTGCCTTTTCTTAGCAGGTATTTTATTCCCTGTTACAGCTATTTCATACTCTGGCATCCGTTTTTGTGTTCTTTAGACTGGGGCCAGCAGAATTTTTTGGTAAAAGAATAGATAGTAAGTATTTTATTTTATGGCTCATAGGCTATAAGCAGGCTGTAATCTGCTGACCTCTGTTTATAACTTTAGAGGAACAGGAAATTATTTTGTCATATGTGAAAGTATTTGCAAACTTGTTTTTCTTTTCCCATATTTCTAAGATAGTTCATCCGACTATAAATAATCTTTCAGGATGGCAGAAGAGAGTTTGTATAATGGATAACCAGAGCACATTATTTTGTGCTGTTCGTCAGATGTCTTTGTGACCAGAAGCTCTAAGATGGAATCTGCTTTATAGGACTGTTTTTTTTAATTAAAATTTTTTATTATAGTTGATTTACAGTGTTTTGTCAATTTCTGCTGTCTAGCAAAGTGACCCAGTTGTTTTTACATATATACATATATATATTCTTTTTCTCACATTATCCTCCATCATGTTCCATCACAAGTGATTAGATATAGTTACCAGTGCTATAAAGCAGGATCTCATTGCTTATCCATTCCAAATGCAATAGTTCGCATTTACTAACCCAAAACTCCCAGTCCACCATCCCACTCCTTCACCCTCTCCCTTGGCAACCACAAGTTTGTTTTCTATATCCATGAGTTTGTTTCTTTGTGGATAGGTTCATTTGTGGTATATATTAGATTCCAGATATAAGTGATACCACATGTTATTTGTTTTTTTCTTTCTGACTTAGTTCACTTAGTATGAGAGTCTCTAGTTCCATCCATGTTGCTGCAGTTGGGTTGTTTGTTATTATGCCATTGAGTTGTAGGTGTTGTTCCCATATTTTGGAGACTAAGCCCTTGTCAGTTGCATTATTTGATACTATTTTCTCCTATTCCTGTAGGGTTTTTTTTTTTTTTTTCTGGTTTCCTTTGCTGTCCAAAAGCTTGCAAGTTTGATTAGGTTACATTGGTTTATTTTTATTTTTATGTCTATTGCCTTGGGAGACTGACCTAAGAAAACATTGTATAGTTGATGACAGGGAATGTTTTGTCTATGGTCTCTTCTAGGGGTTTGATGATGTCTTGTCTTGCATTGTCTTTAAGCCATGTTGAGTTTATTTTTGTGCATGGTGTGAGGGCATATTCTAGTTTCTTTCTTTTTTTTTTTAGGGCCACAACTGGGGCATATGGAGTTTCTTAGGCTAGGGGTCGAGTCGGAGCTGTAGCTACTGGCCTATGCTACAACCACAGCAACTTGGGGTCTAAGCCGTGTCTGTGACCTACACCACAGCTCACAGCAACACAGGATCTCTGACCCACTGAGCAAGGCAAGGAATTGAACCTGCATCCTCATGGATACTAGTCAAGTTTGTTACTGCTGAGCCATGACAGGGACTCCTAGTTTCATTCATTTACATGCAGCTGTCCAGTTTGCCCAGAACCACTTGCTGAAGAGACTTTTTCCCATTTTATATTCCTGTCTCCTTTGTCGAAGATTAATTGACCATAGATATCTGGGTGTATTTCTGGGTTCTCTATTCTGTTCCATTGGTCTGTATGTCTGTTTTGGTACCAGTACCACACTATCTTGATTACTGTAGCTTTGTAATATTGTCTAAGTCTGGGAAAGTTATGCCTCCTGCTTGGTTTTTGTTCCTCAGGATTGCTTTGGCAATTCTGAGTCTTTTATGGTTCCATATACATTTTTGGATTGTTTGTTCTAGTTCTGTGAAAAATGTCATGGGTAATATGACGGGGATTGCATTGAATCTGTAGACTGCTTTGGATAGTATGGCCATTTTAATGATATTAATTCTTCCAATCCAGGAGCACGGAATATCTTTCCCTTTCTTTGAATCCTCTTTAATTTCCATGATTAATGTTTTATAGTTCTCAGTATATAAGTCTTTCACCTCATTGGTCAGGTTTATTCTTAGGCATTTAATTTTCGGGGTTGTGATTTTAAAAGATTTTAATATTCCTTTTCTAATATTTCATTGTTAGTGTACAGAAACGCAACCGATTTCTGAATGTTATCTTGTATCCTGCTACTTTGCTGAATTCGTTGATCGGTTGGAGTAGTTTTTGTGTGGAGTCTTTAGGGTTTTCTATATATAGTATGTCATCTCCGTAGAGTGACAGTTTTACCCCTTCTCTTCCAACATGGATATATAGGACTGTTTTAAGCTGTTCTATGTAGTATGTTCTTTATATTATTCCTGAAACTATCTTAGAATTCTAGATTAAAAAAAAAAAAAAAAAAACTGACCCTCATGCTTTTAGAAGGCCTTATCCAGTGTTTTACACGCTCCTTTCTAAACAGCGGTCAAGAGCACAGATTTTACAGTCAAACAGATCTGGGTGTGGTCGCAACCTGGTCATTTATTAACTGTGTTAGTTAGCAGTTCTGAGCCTCAGTCTTCTCATCGCTAAGATAAGGACAGCAGTGTGTTTTTCCTCACAGGGCTACTGCAAGTGTCAGAGGAGATCAGACTTGTAACACGGTCTCAATACAACTCCTGGCGTATAGGAGGCACTCAGTTGATAGAGGATTATTATTATCCCTTTTTGTTTTAAAACAATATTCAGTTTTGTTCTTCTTCAGGATCAAATGATATTCTTAAATTAGTCTCAGGAACTGTTTCTATAACTACATCACATCTCCTTTAAAACTTAAACTCATTCCACTGAACCTTTAATTTATTTCTTTTCCTTTAATCCTCATTAGACATTTTTTTAAAAAGAGCTAGTAATGACCTCCCTAAAAAATGAAAGTAAAATATTTCTTCAGTGTTTCTGGTTCCATTAATCTTTTGCCATAAATCTGACTTCCTGGTGCACTAGTTATTTTTATGTTTCAACTTCACCCTCCTGTGCCTTTCTGTAGTTGAAGAGCAAAGAGCTGGACACAGTATTCTAAACAAGGATTTTATCACTTCATTCTTCCATTCAGTTAAATTTTACTGAGTACTTACCATGTATGAAACACTGTGCCTGGAGTTGTACGTACAGCATGAACAAGACAAAGTCCTTGCCCTTGTTGAGTTTAGGTTCTAGCGGGAGAGGGAGGCAAATGCGATGTGAAGAAATAAATATGACACTTGCTGGTGGTGTTTGAAGAAACTGGAAAAAGGTGATGAACTAGCAGGTGACTGACTGGAGAAGAGACAGTTGAGCAGGAAGATCAGGGAAGGCCCCTGTGAGCAAGCCAGGTGAGCCTAGACTTCGGCTGTCAGAAGCTGGCCATGCAGAGAGCTAAGAGAACAGTCTTCTAGGCTCAAAAGCATGGTACGTGAAGAGGGAGCTAGCTTGTGTTTGAGGAACAGAAAAAAGGCAATGTAGATCTGAAGTCTGGTGGTGGATAGTCTACAGGGTGTTAGGAGAAGAAATGGCTAAAAATGAGGGCAGAGAGGTAGGCAGGAGCCGGAACTACACGGGCTCGGTATTGATGATGCCAAGCCATTGGAGGGTTTAAGTTAGGGAATAAAATTACTTGGTTTGTATTTTTAAAGGACCAGTCTAGCTACTGTGAGAATGGGCTGCAGGGGGACAGGGAGGAGGCCAGAAAGGAAAAACAAACTGAGAAAACTGGAAAGGAGCTGCCGTTGAGGAAGGAAGAAAAACAGGAGAGGGTTTTCATGGAAGCCTAAAGAGGATGGTCTCTCGGTATGCGCAGAAGGGAGATGAGAGTGAGCAGTAGATGCTACGTAAGACGGATGAGAACAGAAAAGTGACGAATGGATCTGGCAATATGGAGCTTATTGGTGACCCTGCTAAGAGCCAATTCAGTGGAGTGGTGGGAGGAGAGGATGGGTGGTGAGGTAATAGGGATAGTAATAAACATAGAAGATGAAAGGAGTATCACTGCGAAGGGAAGCAGAGAAAAGGCAGAGGCTAGAGGAGACTCAAGGTGGAGGGAGGATGATACTGAGGAATTCTTGTATGGGATGGCTCCACGGGAAGGGAGGCTTTGATAACGCCAGAGGGTGAATCTCTGCAGGACCATGTCCCTGATAAGAGAGAGAGGCTGCGGCCTGGGGCTCATCTGGAAGGTTGGCTTTAGGTCGAGATGAGGTTACTTCTTCCCTTGCAGCAGAAGGAAGGATAGAGTATGTAGAGTGTCTGAGATGAAAATGGAATTATTACCTTCATGTTCACAGTCCTTGCATTGCACTGGATCTCTGTGGTATATTTTGGCCCTCTAGTTCTTTCCGTGCTGTTGAGCTGGTTTATTTCTGCAATATATATTTTTCTCTCTCTCCAGGCCATGTATCTCACATACAGATCTGTTTACATGTCTGTCTCTCCCACTAAACTGGCATTTCTTCAACAAGAGTGGTTATCTTTGTATCTCCAGATACAGCTCAGTGTTTGGCAAGAACTTAGTTGAAGGAATGACAGCTACATCAGTACAAAGGACTCATATAACAGCTCCACAAACATGCGGGAGAAAGGAAAATAATTCAAGAGCATGAATAAAATTAGATGTTTGCATTACTTAGAAGAATTAATATGGTTTATCTTTTTTTAAGTTGAATGGTTACTGATTACCATAGCTGAGGAATAGCTAAGGGGTAAAAAAAAAAAAATCACTTGGAAGAAAGTGGGATTTTAACACCCCTTTGGGTAGGGATGAGTTCATGTCCGGCGTGCTGTGGTGGAAAGCACAGTTCTAGGTGCTGGAGAAAGAGAGATGTAGACATATATGAGGACAGGAAATGCCAGTATGGTCAGCTTGCTTGTGGGCACCTCAGTGGCAGGGGAAGTTGTGTGTGTGGAACGAGAGTAAACATGCAAGGAGTTCCCATCATGGCTCAGTGGTTAACGAACCTGACTAGTATCCATGAGGACGTGGGTTCGATCCCTGGCCTCACTCAGTGGGTTAAGGATCTGGTGTTGCTGTGAGCCGTGGTGCAGGTTGCAGATGCGTCTTGGATCCTGCATTGCTATGGCTGTGTAGCTCCATTTAGACCCCTAGGCTGAGAACCTCCATATGCCTCGGGTGTGGCCCTAAAAAGAGCCCCCCCCCAAAAAAAAAAGACTAAACATGCAGGAGATATGAGTGAAAACGGCTTGATAGAAAATTTCAGTGTAGGAGTTCCCATTGTGGCAGAGTGGAGAAGAATCTTGCTAGTATCCATAAGGATGTGGGTTCGATCCCTGGCCTCACTCAGTGGGTTAAGGATCTGGCGTTGCCGTAAGCTGTGATGTATGTCACAGATGTGGCTTGGATCCTGTGTGGCTGTGGATTAGGCTGGCAGCTGCAGCTCTGATTCGACCCCTAGCCTGGGAACTTCCACATGCCACAGGTGCAGTTCTAAAAAGGGAGAGTGGGGGGGGAAAGAAAGAAAATTTCAGTTTAGCATATATAGTAGCTCCTTCCCAAATGCTTTCTACTGGATTGGGGAAAAGATACAACAGAACAAAGTAGTTAACTTTCCCCTTCAACATTATACAGCACATCCTAAATGAAACATGACTCTGAGTTACAAGCTGCCCCTGGCAAAGAGGCTGGTTGTAAGAGCATAATCTCAATGTGTGCCCTGAAATTAATGTTCCGTGGGAGCTCCAGATTTGTGTGATGCACTGTAAGTTATATCCAGCCCAACTGTTCTTCTAACTGCCTGCATTAAGTATCATGAAATGAGTTGCCCCGAAAGGAACCATCTGAATAAAGAAGCTTTTAAGCGTGTGTAACTCCTTGCTGCACGATCCCAGGTCACCGCTGTTGGTATTGGGAGCTTCTCTCCCGCTTCTCACTCTCTTGCCTTTAATGAATGGGCAGCCTCCACATCAGGCTTGCCCTCTCTCAAATCCCCTGTGCTGGCAAGTGGTGCTGCCATCCCTGCTGTGGGGGACGCTGCAGGAACTGGCCTCTCCTTCATGTCTCTTCTCTTCCTGGGATGTCAACTGGAGAAAGGTCACAGTCAGAGCTGCCCACCCCACATAGTTCATTTTCTTCAGGTTCCTTAAATGCTGCCTTCATCTTTCCTTTGGATTTTTTACTTTGCAAAATGCTTTCCGTTGCGCGGCCTCATTTTATTTTTCATTAAGCTGACAGCCTAACATCTCACCAAGGAT
Organism: Catagonus wagneri; assembly: GCA_004024745.2. Lineage (NCBI taxonomy): Eukaryota > Metazoa > Chordata > Mammalia > Artiodactyla > Tayassuidae > Catagonus > Catagonus wagneri. The sequence goes on from PVHT021183524.1 coordinate 3,054,318, forward strand.
CAGCTGGGAATGCAGTTCTGCCCTCACTGTGCTGTGCCATCTTGCCAAGTTCAGTCTTTGTTACTCAGTTTTCGTTCAGAAAGGAATTAATTTGAATTACGTGATTCCATTCTTGTTTCCTTAGAGAAAGCTAGATTCTTGCACACCTTGGGAAAGTATTTATCTGTGAATATACTTGAATCTTCTAGATTATGTGCCATTCCTCTTCTCCCTTCTTTCCCTTTCACATCACCATGGGGTCCCTTCATGTTAGAATTAAATCTTCCTATTTTACCTTTCCCTACTCAGTGGGATTGTACTCAAGGGGCCCTTGGCGTCTGTCTTCATTTCTTTTTACCTGAGAAAATCTGATACAAGTGGCAAGGCATTTTTGAGTCTAAACATAAGTCTACTGCCATAAGAGAAGAGAATTTTTACACTGTACAAGGTGCTCAGGTGTCAGTTTACTTCTGCGAGAGGATTTTGAGCAAGCTGGGATTCAGAAATGAGCATTCTTGTTCGGGGTGTGTCGATTGACCAGTAATGGCAACATCAGTGGCCTGGTCACACAGACATGGTTCAGAAAAGGAGTGTTTCGTTTTACAACAGCCATTCAAGTTTCAACTCGGCTATTAAAATGTTGGAAAACTGGAGTTCCCTTTGTGGCTCAGTGGTTAACGAATCTGACTAGGAACCATGAGGTTGTGGGTTCGATCCCTGGCCTTGCTCAGTGGGTTTAGGATCCGGCGTTGCCATGAGCTGTGGTATAGGTCGCAGACATGGCTCGGATCCTGCGTTGCTGTGGACCCCTAGCCTGGGAACCTCCATATGCTGCACCCGCAGCCCTAGAAAAGGCAAAAAGACAAAAAAAAAAATGTTGGAAAACTTTGAAGAAACGGGATTTTTTTTTTTGGTCCAAAGATTTTAATAACTTTGCCATTGGACTGTCAGCTTAATCACTGACTCAGATTTGTCATGTAATCAATTTATGTTTTTGCTAACGTGGGACAGCCTTCTCCTTTCTCTTTTTCCATTTTTCCTGTTACACTGTTAATTATCAGATAAATTTAAGAAGGTTGATGCCAGCTTAATGAGAGTTTGGGTAATCCTGCATGTGTGAGAAGCTGGGGATGGGGTGCGGCCTGACTGGTTGTGTGTCTGAACTATGATCACGCTGATGTGTTCCACATCGGACCCCTGTCGGCTTCTACTTACTTTTCATCGCATGTTTGCAAACTGTCTTATAGCTAGAACAAAGCCCAGGAAAATCTCTGTTCTTATAGTTTTGGTCATGTTCTTGTAGTTTCCATCTGATAGCAGCATAGTTTAGAGGGAACTTTTTGAGCTTTTTGAGAGCCCCCGAGACTTATTTTGTCTTTGCCTGCAGCCAAGATAATTGAAGCGTTGTCAGTCTATTTCAGGGGCTGATCCGCAGGTAGTATGGGATACTGTTTGGGATGTTCAGATAGACCAAAGGGAACACAACTTGTAGCTCTTCCTGGAGCTATAATTCTGGTTCTATACATGATGAAAATAAAATGAGGTTTTAGTGTATTTTAAAAGACACACCAAGGTAGCTTAGTCATTATACAGTAGCATCCTGTCTTGTCATTTCCAAAGTCTCCTCTGATTTTTAGTCTGTTGTTTGCTCATTCCCTTCTTCAAGGACATCAGGATCCCTCAGCCTTTCCCTGCAGTTTCTGAAATAGATTCACATAGAGTTTGAAGGTGAGTGGAGTATGTCAGAACCAACCCAGAAGCTAAGGTTCCACCTTTCTTCTTTCCTTTAGTCTCCTGCTTTTCCCACCTGTCCACATTTCCTCTCAGCGAAGAGACTAGAAGGTGGTCCTCTAAGCAGAGTATGGGAAAAACAGAGTCAAATTCAGGGATGCAGAAAGGAGAGAAAGCGGTTGTAAATGAATGATGAGATTTGGCACCCTCCTCACTGCCAGCTAGGTAATTCTGTAAAAAAAAAGGGGGGGGTGGAGACAGGATAGAGATAGTCAAATCATACTAATAGACTATTTATCAAGCATCCACATGCCCGGAGATGCCTAAAAGACCAGTAAATGGAGGTGTCAGATGATATATGTGAGTAAATTAATACGATGTTCAAATCAATAAGGTAAACACAAAATATTTTAAAGATGGTTGGGCTCATGAAAGCACAGTACTCACAAGTATATAACCTTCCTCTGCACACACATAGGCAGAGACCGGTAGTAAACTTTGAACTTCTGACCCCTACCTAGTAAAAGGCATTTGAGGAAACAGAAGAAACAGCATACTGACCACATAGTTCTTCCTGTTAGGCCTTTGGACATACTTTCATTTCATTTAATCCTGCATAGCTTTCCTGTGCAGCAGGGTTATTCTCATTTTTACAGATGAAGAAACTGAAATTCAGAGAGGTCACACTGTTAAAAAAAAAGAATATATATATATATATATATATATATATATATACACACATACATATATATATATATATATATATATACACATACATATATATATATATACATACACATACATACATACAGTGGGGCATACTTTGTATGTGGCACCTTGGTGAAATTTCTTTGACCATAATCAAGATACCTTTACATAAATGTGAGAACTGTTCTCATGAAAAAGACTCCTTTGCAATAAGAATAAATGTTATTTAAGAATGGAAAGAAAATAGATGAGTCAGTCAAAACCAGGTCTCCCTGACTCCAGCATAGATTCTCTTTCCACTAAACCATATTGTCTCGCCAGAAAGTTACTGATGTCTTTACTCCATGTATTTGTAGCATTTTACTGGGTTTGAGTCAAGCTATGATTCTTAAATGACTCCAGGATAAGAGGGCCTCCTCTTGAGGCTTTACAAAAAGCAAATATCCTCAGTTAGAATTGCTTTCATCCTCACTTTCTTAACTATCATCAACATTGATTCTTTCTTATTCCCTGATAGCATTAAGTTATGATAACATTAGGGTGACAGAAAATAAAATCAGCATATATAGAAACTGCTAGTAGATCAGTAAAATGTGGGAATTGGCAACAGTTAAAGTAGGTCTTATCTGAAAAGTATGGACATAAATACTAAGCACAAGCTTTAAAGGCATTTCAGATAAAGATAACTTTGCTAATCAAGCTTTTTTAGGTGTAAAGGAAAATACAGTCTTACTTCTGAGCATCTTACTATAAGCATGATTCTGCCCTGGCATGTCTAGTCAATTTTATTCAGACCTTCCATGCAACACATCGTAGGTACTAGGTGAAGGTTATGATATGGACCGAATGTTTGTGTCTTCCTAAAATTCATATGCTGAAGCCATACACCCCAAGGTGATAGTATTTTGGAGTTTCCTAGTGGCCTAGTGGGTTAAGGATCTACCAACACCATTGTGGCTGTCTTCACTGCTCTGGTTTGGATTCTGATCCCTGGCTCTGGCCTGGGAATTTCTACATGCCATGGGGCATGGCCAAGAAACAAAAACCCCACCAGTGTGCTGATATTTAGAAGTGGGACCTTTGGAGGTAATTAGGTTTAGATGAGGTCATGAGGGCGGAATTGATGTCCTTATTAGAAAAAGAAGAGAGGTCAGCATCCCCTACTCCTTGCTCTGCAATGGGGGGCCAGCAGGAAGGCAGCCATCTGCAAGCCAGGAAGAGGGCTCTCCAAGAACCAGATTAACCAGCACCTTGATCTTGGACTTCCCAGCTTCAGAACTGTGAGAAATAAATATTTAGTTTAAGCCACCTTGTCTAGGGTATGTTGTTAGGACATTAGAGCTAAGACAGACTAGTTGAAATGAGTCATTCTCAGTCTCTGTAAAGTATTGCCACCTTTTGATGACTTCATTTTGCTTCTGATCCTTTTACCTCTGAATCTCTGTACTCCCCTCTAATTTGCCTGTCATCTGCAGTGATTAGAGGAAGAAAGCACAGATGAAGATTTCTCCTTTCCTTCCTCCAACTTCTGCCTCAGTGGAGTTCATGCCGTTTCAGGAAAGACATCTGTCTTTGTCGCGTATCTGCGGTCCTCAGCCCTGATTAATCATCTTTAACCCCTCCCTCCCCCCATCCCAGGTGTCACCTCACGCAAGCCTGGATGTCACTGGCAGTACCCTTCATAGTGGTGGTGTTGCACCCCCATTCCTGTACGTATTTTAAAAAATCAGTTAACAAAAGTTTCTATTTAAAAGCTCCAAGGGAAAATTAGGTAGAGTAATAACATTTTCATATGATTATTTGCCATATTGGCATTGAAGCAGAGAAATCTGTTAGAAAAACTGTTTGCTCTTTTCCCATGTGTCCATATTGAATAATATGGAGCTGGATATGCTGTCTCTATTCTGAAGCTGTCATGTGCTGTAATAACTGGTTTGACACTTATTATCTTTTTTACTACAAAGAGGAAATTGTCAGAGTTCGTAACAGTAAAATAGACCCTTTGTTATTTGTATTATTTTCACTTGAAGGTATTTTTTACTCTCTTTGCCTTGATAAAACTGTTTTATGTGGTAAAAGACGATGGCATGACATGAAATGCCAGAAATTTGGACAGTATCAGAGCAGAGCAGGAGTCAGATGAATCATTAATTGGTATTTTTTAGAACCAATGTTTATAAGCAAAGCTGTCAACTTAAATCACAGCCTAACCTCATAGGATCTTAGTGCTTTATCAGAATAATTGTTCATCAGTGACTTTAATATTTCTTCCTGGAGTGCTTAAAAGCATCCTTGCCACGCTGGTTCATAAGCACATATCACACACCCTGGCTTCTTCACTCAGGCCTGCGTTCATTCATTGTGGGAGGAAAGATGGACACTGAATTATGCTTTTAATTTTATATCCCTGGGAGGGATTTGTGATGAAAATATTCTGGCCTTTGAGCCATGCTGCCGTGAAAACAATTCTAAAGTGCTCAACAGTTAAGCTAAAAAACTTGCTTTCATTTACTTTCAATGAACTTTGATATTCAACAGCTATATTAAACAGGGTGAAAAATATAATGGCAATGCCAAATGAATTTTCTCCAGCCTATCAAATGGACATTTGGAAACCAAGTGGACATTTCCAAACTTGTTTGCCGGTTTACATTCTTTTTTTTTGGGCCACACTCACAGCATATGGAAATTCCCAGGCTAGGGGTCGAATTGGAGCTGTAGCTGCTGCCCTGCACCACAGCCACAGCAACACCAGATCCAAGCTGCATCTGCAACCTACACCACAGCTCGTGGCAATGCCAGATCCTTCACTAAGTGAGGCCAGGGACTGAACCTGCATCCACACAGATACTAGTCAGGTTCATTATCGCTGAGCCACAGTGGACACTCCCAGTTTACATTCTTTGAAGAGTTAGAAGGGTTCCTGATGGTCTGGGGAAATGACCACTGAATGTGAGCTATTGCATTTCCAGGCCTGGCTCTGCCACTGCCCCTGCCTCTCCCAGGGACCTGCAAGAGAATCTCTCTATACTTTTAGAACTCACCTTTCTCTTTTCTTATGTTTCAGTGCTTGAGCTAGACCCTGTCTCAGGTCTCTTCCTTGCATCTGTGATTTAAAGAGGGGAAGTATGGGAGCAGCTTTTGGCCAAGAAGCAGTAGGGACCCAGGAGATCATCGCCATGCTAGCCTCCTGAGAGCCAGGCGATGGCCCCTGTATAGAATAACTTCATTCTGAGCAATCAGCACATATGAAATGCCTCTGGAGCAGGTACTGTGCTTGGTGCAAGGGGCAGGGTGAAGAAAAGAAAACATAGTCAATTTCAGAGTTCCCTAGTAGTTCAGTGCGTTAAGGATCCAGCATTGTCACTGCTGTGGCTCTGGTGCAGGTTCGATCCCTAGCCCAGGAACTTCCTCATGCATGGGTACAGGAAAAAAGAAAGAAACACTGCATGTAGTCAGTTTGACAGGGAAGTGAGAGCTCAAGGCCCGGAAAAAAAAAAATGACGAGACAAGGCAGTGTGTGTTGTGTCAGATGGGCACGTTGGTCATTGTTGAGATCAGGAACTGAGAGCGTAGGAGAGGCCCTCCCAGGCTTAGCTACAGAGCAGGAGGGTGTGCCCTGGGCAGGCAGTGGAGGAGCAGGCCCATGGGAAAGAGAATCGCAGGCTTGGGAGCGAGGACTGGGAAGACAGTAAGGAGCGAGGCTGGAGTTTCTTCCTTTTAGGTGGGGCCATTACTAGGAGATTTTTCTAAGAATAAAAGTGTTGTTATTGTAGAAAGTTTGGAAACTAAAAAAAGTATTAAGAAAGTAAAAATCACCCATTAAACTCACAATCCATACATCACTACTTTGATCTGTTTTTTTTTTTTTTGTCGTGTGTATGTGTGAGTATTCTTTTGAAAAATGAACTTCAGATCATATGTATGTTTTATATCCCGTTTTCATTTAATGTTTTATTGCTCCCCCCCACATTATTATATATTCCTTGAAGACATTTTTCAGGGCTATATGATATTTCATTATATGGTGTTCCATAATTTGACTTTTCCTGTATTGAAGCACAAGTAGATTGTTTTCATTTTGATTTATAAATAGTGCTGTGATGAATATTCTTATACATAAAATTTGCTTAATCTTATATATACATTACCTGATTATTTGAGATTTAAAAAAATTATATTTCAACTCATATAGAATTTTGTGACAGTTGAGTTTGAACTTTAAATCACATACATTAGATGCGATCTAAATTTTTTTTATTATGATTTTGACTAAAAATTTGACTCTAGAAAATAAATATCCTCCAGCCTTTTTCTAAGATACAATTATGCCTCTACCCTGGGACAGGCAGGAGTATCATGAAATAAGACTGTAAGATCTGATGCTGAGATGTATGTATGTATTTATTTAGTCTTTTTGCCTTTTCTAGGGCCGCACCCGTGGCATATGGAGGTTCCCAGGCTAGTGGTCCAATTGGAGCTGTAGCCTCCGGCCTACGCCAGAGCCACAGCAACGCCAGATCCGAGCCGTGTCTGTAACCTACACCACAGCTCACTGCAATGCCGAATCATTAACCCACTGAGCGAGGCCAGGGATCGAACCCGCAACCTCATGGTTCCTAGTCAGATTCGTTAATCACTGACCCACAACAGGAGCTCCTGATACATATTTATTGATTCATTCACCCATTAAACCAGGAGCTTTGCCAGACGCTGGGAATGAGGATGGCTTGGATTAGCTTAAGTCACTGTCAGCTCTGTGGAACTACTGCAGTGGTCTGAACTAGTTTCCCTGTTTGTACTCTATTCCACTTTATTTCCACCCAACAACTATGGGGTTCTTTGCAGGACTATATTATCAGATCATGCACATAACCCTGTAAGGGTTCCCACCATACCCAGGATAAAATCCAGCATCTTAATACGGCAACTGTACTGCCCATTTATTACCTCCAGCCTTACTGGCCTTTTTTTGCCTTTTCTCAAATGTGCTGGGTGTTCATACATGTTGCATTTTTCCACAGTGTTCTTCCCTGTCTTCCCCTGGCCACCTCAGACTTAGTCTTGACTCAGGATTCACTGGCTGAGAGAATCCTTTTTTGTGACCAACTCCCCTTATCTTAACTAGTCTCACATAGAACCCAGGTCTGTTTTTTAGAGCACTTGTCACAATTGGTAATGAGACCTGTGTTTGTGTTATTTAATGTATGACTTCTCCATTAGACTGTAAGCTCCATAAGGCCAGGAACACATGACTGTCTGCTCACTTTCCCCAAGTATCTGTCACTGTCCTTGTCATGTGGTAGAGGTGAAAGAATAAATGAAAAGTAATACAGACATAGTCCCAGGCTTCCTAGAGTTTATAATCTTACTGAGCTTTCATATTAGCTCTAAGGGTAAGAGAAGAGGAGGAATCAGAAATGATGAATGAGGACTTTAATCGAGATGGTCAGTAGGATAAAGATATCATTGATAGAAGTGGCCAGGCTAAGTCAAATTAGAGAAATGATGAGTCCACTTTTAGGCTTGTGGAATTTAAGGATGAAAGTGGAATAAGTGGTGGTATAATCCACTGGAAAAAACCCAGCATGCCAACACCAATCTCTCGTCTTCATAAAATAAAGCCTTACTCAAAAGCTATTGTTTATTTTTTTATTTTGAGAGATTATTCATGAATCAGAGAACTCTTTAACAAAAAGAGTTAACCCTGGAGCCTTTTAAAAAATTTAAAATATTGTCTTTACTTTCTAAATTGCGGATGAAGAAATAGAGTAAAGCCATCATTTTAGTTCTACTTGAAGACATGACAGTCTGCTGTCCCCCATTACCAAAGCCCTAACACTTCCTAGTTCTGTTTGGGGGAGAAAAAAAGTTAGAACTTTACTCCTTGTTCCCTTACCCCAACCACTACCGTCAACTCCCACTTCAATTATTTTTGGGGAAAAAAATCTGAATTACAAATTTGGGGAATTTCTAGAGTGTTTTTATTTTATTTATTTATTTTTGTTTTTTTAGGGCTGCACCCACATATGTGGAGGTTCCTGGACTAGAGGTCTAATTGGAGCTACATCTGCTGGCCTACGCCACAGCCACAACAATGCAGGATCCGAGCCATGTCTGCGACCTACATATAGCTCATGGCAACACTGGAGTCTTAACCCACTGAGCAAGACCAGGGGTTGAACCTACGCCCTCATGGTTGCTAGTCGGATTTGTTAACCATTGAGCCATGTTGGGAACTCCTTCTAGAGCGTTTTTAGATACTCCCTGGGCTCCAACTGTGGTCTCAGGATCATAGTGTTGTAATGTTAGATTATGAATATGATGATTAAAGTCTTGGTATTTTGCAGAATTGCAAGATGAATTTAAGTTTGGAAGCTTCTTTTCCCCCAAAAATAATTGAATTATTCTTTGCCCTGTGAAATGAGAGTAATACAAGAATGGGCTTAATTATGACTTGAGCAGGGGTTATAGATCTTAGAAAGCTGAACCTAGATATACTCTCATTTGTTCGTGTTATAGACCTAACATATTTTTAGAAAATGAGTGAAAATATGAACCGAGCCCCATCTCATATAGATGCCTTTTGGCCTTGTATCTATGGAAGTTGTAAAATTTATCCCTGGGCTGGATGGTTATTTTTTGTTTCCAAGATTGAGACTACCCTTGAGGTATTAGGTACAATGTTGAGGTCATGTGTAATTTTTTAAAAAGTTATTTAAAAGACCACCAAGCAGTCTTGGCCACCTTTCTGTGACAATGCCCAGATCCTTTTCAGTAACTGACTCAGCCTGACACAGTTGTGCTTGCTGCTTAACGCTCTGTAAAATGTTATTTAAATATTTCTGACTTATTGTTTCATGCTGGGTTTTATGGAACATAAATTTCTATTTAGGCCACTAATTTACAGTAGAAGTTTGTTACTAATATCACTGTAGGCTCCATCCATCTAAAAATATTGCTCATAACCTATGCTAAAAATATGTTATATATTTGCACTGTATGTAAACAGCATTGTGTTTTATTAGTGTGCAGTGCTTTGTCTATGGAAATGTTGGTATTGCAGCATATATTTAGAGGGGATAGAAACTCAAGTATGGCAGAAAGACTACAGAAAAGTGAAATCCCCACAGGGTGGAATTTATGGAATTTTCAGAGCACTTTGCAGAAAATCTACATACACTACCTATGTTTTCTACAAAGACAAAGTGGAATCTTGCAGAATGTTCCTGGAAGCTCTGTTATTTCATGTATTGTCCATATTTCTAAGTGGTTTATAGAGGTTTGAAACTGTAGATATATTCAGCTCAAGAGAGGCAGTCATTATTGCTTTAATGGCCCTTTTTTTTTTTTAACCTTCAAAAAGATATGTCTTAAATGGGCCAGAAATAATGTAAGTTGGATCTTCTTTCTGGTAGTGGGAAAATGTAATTCCACAGAACAATGTTTTGTTTTCTTTTGCTAAGTGTCCTTGAGGTGAAGGAGATGATTCGGGGATGAGTGGGAAGAATTTTTTTGGATCATTTTGACACACCTTTAGTTACTACAAATCATATAGACTGGTTACTTGAATGTATTCAGTTCTAATCCTGCCCCTCACTAGTAAAACTGAGGGATAGAAAGTAGATTCATTATGATTAAACCCCATTTGCCTGAGTTAGTGTTGCTGCTGACATCCTGATGGGCCTGACTCTGGATGAGGCAGCCCCAGCACTGACTTGGTTCATCCTCCTAACCTCTGACAGCAGCAGAGCCACTGGGCATCACCTGGCAAGCCCAGAGTTGGTACTTTTTGACCAGTTGAAAAGATGATTGTGTCTCAAAACCAGACTAATGTGTCAGTTAAGTCACCCAAGCTGGAGTGACTCATTGTATGTTGACATTTGATAGCCAGGTTCATAAATGGAAAATCTTACAACTTGTTTAAAATACATTTGCAGAAGGTAAGGCCATTGGTTTTGCCTCGAAAATAGTGATGCTAAGAAATTAAGCGTCTTGTACTTACGTGGTTCCCCAGAGTGCCGAAAGCTATCATCCCTGATGAAGATTTTTTTTTTTTTTTTACAAACAACTCCCAAAGAGTTTTAATGTAGCAAATGAATCTTGGAAAACTGCTCTCTTTCTAATTTACTACTTTGCTCAATGCATGTTAAAGAAGAAGCAGTGAATCATATAATTAAATGTGATTTTTGAGGTCTCAGAGGTGGCACTTTCTAACTGATACTCACTGGCATTTTGCTTGGCCTGTTGGACTGAGGCAGGAGGTCTTGCAAAGCTCATTTCTTCCGAAGGCAGACTGAGTGTGTGAAGGGTGCTTTATGGCAGTGGCTGCTTGTCATGCCTTCAAATGGCTCCTGCTACCCTCACTTGGGTCTACGGAGACACAGACTCTACCAGCTCTTCTTTTGTTGGCTGTGTTTTATTTAGAAAATTCAAAAATAATCACATTAAAACAATAAAGCATTTTCAAAAGCTGACCACTAGGTTATTAAAAAATGGGATAGGGAGTTCCCGTTGTGGCTCAGCACAAACGACTGACTAGCATCCTTGAGGACATGGGTTTGATCCCTGGCCTTGCTCAGTGGGTTAAGGATCCGGTGTTGTCATGAGCTGTGGTGTAGGTTGCAGACACTGCTCGGATCTGATGTGGCTGTGACTGTGGCATAGGCTGGCAGCTGTAGCTCGGATTTGACCCCTAGCCTGGGAACTTCCATATGCCGTAAAAAGACAAAAATAAAATAAAGCAAAATCTGAGTAATAAAGATTTTCCAGAAAAGGCATTTTTCCTAGGTTCACAATAAAGTGAGCCCTACCTAAGGGACAGACAAGGCAATGCCTGCAACTCCCTGAGCTATAATCCACCCTGTCTTCTACCTGTGCTTTCACTTTCAAGACCAGGACATTCTTTGGCTACATGGAGATTCTCTGGCCAGGACCATGACTGCCTTCCCATCTAAGCTTGGCCTCCCACCTAAGCCTGGGCCTGTGCTGGGCAGGATGATAAATGTGAAAACTGGACTGCATTTCATGGCCAGGTTCTTCACTTTGTCATTTTCTTTCTTCCTCTGGTTATTTCTTCTGTTCTTATAGAAATGAAAACAAAGACCATTTAACAGCTGCAAAGCACACAATCCACAGAGGCCTTAAAGATTACTGGCAGCAAAACATATTTATGCCTTTAATAAACAATTGAAATTTATCTCTCACTAGATGAATTTTCCCTCTCTGTTCTTTCTCTCTGGGTATCAGGTATTGGATGAAACAGTTTGGTTTACAGGATATCACATTAATGTATTTTGATTTCTGAGGAAATATTTTGTAGTGTTTCCTGCCAGTAATACAATTTTGAGGTAATTCTCAAGTCAAGTATACGTGGACAGTTTTGAGTTAAAATTAATCTGTATGACTTCCATGTGTCTGAAGGCTAAAAGAGTACATCACGTGTAAGGAATGCAGGTGGGCGTGAGTTTGTAGAAAGGGCAAATATGTGCCTATGGAGTACAGGTGATATAGTTGAAAGTGAAAATTGAGTTAACATTTGGAGAACCCAAATTAAAATTACTCAGATGAAATGATCATGTTGCCTGAGTGATGGTCTTCTAACAAAGTCTTTTTTAAAAGATGAGGTTGTACTGCCACAAATCAGACATGATATTTTAAGAGTGGGCTTTGTGGTACCTCTTGATCCTCAGGATCACTGGTCAAGGAGGTCAGAGGCTTTATTTGGAGATGAGAGATCAAGAAGTACTGTTTAAAGTCAGTGGACTATGGTGAGCTGGGCCATCCGTTCCTTTTGCCTCATGCAGAAAATGATTCCTGGCCATTCATCCAACATTTCTGAATTATCTTTGTTTTGGATTTCTAAAAACATGCAAACAAGAAAAACAGGCCTGAAAAAAATATTTTTATATTTCTTTATTGAGGAGTGGATTTATTTTTTTTCTTTGATAATATTCTGAGTCCTAAATTCATCCTTGGGCTTTCCCCTACATAGTGAGACATAGTTCAGTATTTTGGATGGTTATTATGGAAGTAAAGCTAGGAGGAGTTTTGCTTATTGAAAGGTGGTCAGATAATCTTTAAGGAGGAATATAGAAGCTATATATCTACCTATAAATGTTCTTTTATTAAAGTTTTACATACGAAACTTGTGCTGTTCATTGGCCATTCTCCAAATGTTTAAGTATCTTCTTGGGCCTACAGTGATAGATTGCATATAGTCAAGGGTTCAATCTCTTTGAGTTGAATTTTAAAATACTATCCTAGGGAACCTGAGAGTTAAAGAGGAGAATAAAGATCATCTTTTTCTTCAAGGACCTTACAATTTGTTAGGTGCAAAGTAACTCTAATAAAAGCAGCATGTGTTAAGTGAGATAACAGAAATACAAAATGCTATAGGAGCTGAGAGGAAGGAAACCAATGTTTGTAGGGATAATCAGAAAAGGCTCCCTAAAAAATATTTATACTAGGTCTTTCTGTCTGAAAAATCCTGGGCATCTTTCAAGACCTACTAAAACTAATTTTTAGGAAACTTTCCCTGATTATTTCGCAACACACTCATCATTCCCTAACCGTGTCCTTTCCCACCCCCGTGAAATGCTCCAAATGGAAGAGGACAGAATAAATATAGAGAGTCAAAGACGATCAAGTTGTTAAGCTTGGGAAATTTAGGAAAATGGTGGAGCGAGAATAGAGAAGTCAAGAGGAGGGAGAAAAAAGCTTTTTTGATAAACTGATGAATCTCTTGGGCATTTTGAAGCTGAAGTGCAAGATAGCAAAATAGCTTTGTCCAACAAGCAGGTGAAAATGTGAAGTGGTTTTTTCACAGGATAAGATGAGGCTTTGAGTTGACCCTGTACAAGCAGAGGCTGTGGATGTGGATGGAAGAGATTGCCTGTCGAGTTCTTGTAACTCTAATTTCCTGTTACGTAAGTTAAACTGTCCCTAACATTCTGTTTTTTTGTTTTTTGTCTTTTATCGTTTTAAGGCCACACCCGGCAGCATGTGGAGGTTCCCAGGCTAGGGGTCTAATGGGAACTGTAGCCGCTGGCCTACACCACAGCCACAGCAACGCTGGATCCGAGCCACATCTGTGACCTACACTACAGCTCACGGCAACACCAGATCCTTAACCCACTGAACGAGGCCAGGGATCAAACCCACAACTTCATGGTTCCTAGTCGGATTCGTTTCTGCTGAGCCACAACAGGAACTCCCTAACATTCTGGATTAATACCTAAGTTGCTGTTATGGACTGAAATTCTGTTGGTAGGGTAAAGACAATTTCGGTGATTTCTACCTCAGATTTATAACAGAGGAATTTGTTATACAGAAATGCTAATAATTGAAGTTACATAAATTTGGAAACAGTTTTATGTTTGTTCTTGTGAAAGCAATTGTCATTCTCTTCCCTAGTTCTAAAGAGAAACTTTGAGGTATAAGAAGGGCCTGGTAGTTTTTGGAAACCAAAGCTAAAAGGGACAAGAGCAGAATAAGATCCTTGTTTTCCAAAGCTTTCTCTGTGGTTTTGGGAAACTATCTTAATAACTTTTTCTGATTCTGTAATCTCTTTTTTTGTTGTTGTTCAATTCAAGACCACAAATAGGAAAAGCTGTCATTTGCATTTAGGTTTAATAAACTTTCTTATTAGCACATTCTTTTTTTTAATTTTAAATTATTTTTATTTTTTCTGTTATAGCTGGTTTACAGTGTTCTGTCAATTTTCTACTGTACAGAAAAGTGACCCAGTCACACATTCTTTTTCTCACATTATTATGCTTCATTGTAAATGACTAGATATAGTTTCCAGTGCTATACAGAAGGATCTTGTTGCTTATCCATTCCAAAGGCAATAGTTTGCATCTATTAACCCCCAGTTCCCAGTCTATCCCACTCCCTCCCCATCCCCTTGGCAATCACAAGTCTCTTCTCCAAGTCCATGAGTTTCTTCTCTGTGAAAAGGTTTATTCGTGCTGTATATTAGATTCCAGATATAAGTGATATCATATGGCATTTGTCTTTCTCTTTCTGGCTTACTTCACTTAGTATGGAAGTCTCTAGTTCCATCCATGTTGCTGCAAATGGCATAATTTTGTTCTTTTTTATGGCTGAGTAATATTCCATTGTGTATATATTATATATGCCACCTCTTCTTGATCCATTCATCTGTCGATGGACATTTAGGTTGTTTCCATGTCTTGGCTATTGTGAATATTGCTGCAGTGAACACATGGGTGCATGTGTCTTTTTCAAGGAAAGTTTTGTGTGGATATATGCCCAATAGTGGCATTGCTAGGTCATATGGTAATTCTATATTTACTTTTCTGAGGTATCTCCATACTTGTTTTCCATATGGTTGTACCACTCATTAGCACATTCTAATATAAATGTTCTCTGATTTACTGACCGAAATTTATTCTGTCTGTATATTTGTTTATGCATAGGTTTGTTACTATTGTTATTGAATTTTGGTGTTTTTATCTATCAGTCATACAGCTCATGTGGGTGTTAGGAGTGTTCTAGATTTCAGGGATTTTCTAGTTTCTTTAAACTATGATTGGAAAATGCTAGATTTTTAAATGAATGACAGGAATTTCTTCGTAGGTCTGTCCGTTCCCTTTCTTTTGGGTCTTAGCACTGCCTTACCACACACCTATGCCTTTGGCTTTTCTACTGTGATTTTTGTGGTTTTAAAATATTATATCATTTACAGAAGAAGTATATACCCCAATTAAAGTATTTTATCCATTTTCATAACTGAATTATACCCATAGGACAATATTTTGAAGGTATGTAGCTCAAAACCACAAACAAAATAACAAAAGCAAGCCAAAAGCCACTTTGATTTCAACAGGGAAAAGGAGATGTGGAGCTCAGGGTTTTGATAAACCTGGAAGAATTTGACGTTACTGTAGATTCTACAGATGTTAAAAGAATCATAAGAGACTATTATGAAGAATTTTATGCTGATCAGACAATTTGAAATTGATGAATTTGTTGAAAGATAAAAACTGCCTAAGTCACTCAGGAATAAATAAATAACCAGAATAGCCACATATCTATTAAAGAAGTTAAAATCTGTAGCTAAAAACTTTCTCAGAAACATCAGGCCCAAATGGCTTTACTGGTGAATTCTACCACACATTTAAGGAAGAAGTGACACAGATTTCTATGTAAACTCTTCTAGAAAAATTGGAATAAAAGGAAATATTTCCTAGTGTTCCTGATGTGGCACTGTGGATTAAGGAACTAGTGTCGTCTCTGAGGTGGTGTGGGTTCAGTCCCTGGCGTGGCACAGTGGATTGAGGATCCAGCGTTCTGCAGCTGTGGCATAGGTTGCAGCTGCAGCACAGACTTGATCCCTGGCCTGCGGATTTCCATATGCAGTAGGTACAGCCGAAAAAGAAAGACAAAGGGTAACATTTCCCAGTTGTGAGGCCCCAGTTGTGAGGCCTAATACCCAAACGGACCAAGATACTGCATGAACATTAAAGGCAACAACAAACCAATACCTAGTTTTCCTTCATGAAGCAGATAAAAAGTTCTTAACATTTTAGCAAACTGAATCCAAAAATCCATTAAAAAAATACATCATAGTCAGATCAGGTTTTTCAAGGAATGCAAGCCTAGTGTAATACTAAGAAAATCAAATAAATATAATTCACCATATTAACCAACTAAAATTGAAAAAATCATGTGATCATTTTAATAGAGGCAGAAAGCATTTTATAAAACACAGCATCCATTACTAATAGTTCTAGTAAACTAGGAGTGGAAGAGAACTTTCTCAGACTAATACGGGGTTTCTATGGAAAACTTTCATCTAACATAATACTTAATGGAAAAAGACTGAATGCTTTCTCCCAACACCAGGAACAGGTCCTGGATGGTTGTTCATCCTCATTGTGCTAGAAGTTCTAGCTGGTGCAGTAAGGAAAGAAGAAAATTAAAAGGTGTTCAGATTGGCAAAGAAGAAGTCAAATTTTTATTTTCAGACATCATCTATTTAGAAAATTCAATGAAATTACAAAAAAAGTCACTAAAACTAACAGATGAGTTTAGCAAATGTGCAGGATATAAGATCATTGTGCAAAAATCAATTATATTTCTATATAGTATCTAAAAACAATTGACAATAACAAGTCTAATACACTACCATTTATAATAGCATCAAAAAGTTGAAATACTTGAGTGGGGAAAATGACAAAAGATGAATAAGACACTGAAAACTATAAAACAATACTGAGAGAAATTAAAGACCTAAATAAATGGAGAAATATACTGTTTACAGGTCAGGAGATTCAGTATTGCTAGGATGTCAGTTTTCAAGTAGGTTCAACACAATCCCAATTAAAATCCCAGCAGGCACTTTTGAAGAAATTCTGAAATTTGTATGGAAATGTAAAGAAGCTAGGCTAATCAAAACAGCTTTGAAAAAGAATAAAATTGGAGACCTAACACTGCCTGATGATAAGACTTATTGTAAATCAAGACAGTATAATATTGGTGTAAAAGTTAGCAGATTAAATCTGTCAGAAGAGAAAGTCTAGAAGTAGACCCGTGTAATTATAGACAGCTTATTTTCAACAGAGGTGCAAAAGGAGTTCAGTGAAGAAGGGAAAGTCTTTTCAACAAATGATGCTGGAACAAATAGATATCCGTATGCAAAAAAAAGATAAAAAAGCTGCCAAACTTCACTTCATACCTTGTATGATAGATAAAAATTAACTTAAAGGATCATTGATCTAAATGTAAAAACTAAAAATAGAAAAATTCTAGAAGAAAACAAACATAACCTTTGTGACCTTGGCTCAGGCAAAGGTTTTTTAGATATAGCACCAAAAGCATAATTCATTTAAAAAAACTTTTAATGAATTTGACTTTGTCAAATATAAAAACTTTGACTCCTCTAAAGATACTGTTGATGAAAAGATGAGCTACAAACTGGGGAAAATAGTTGCAAATTATATATCTGATAAAGAATTTGGGTTCAAAGTATATAAAGAATGCTTAAATGTGTATGTGTGTGTGTGTATATATATATATATATATATATATAAAACTTAATCACTTTTCTGTACAGCAGAAATTAACACAGTATTTCAAATCGACTGTAAATCAATAAAATTTAAAAAAATTAAGAATGCTTATATTTCAGTATTTAAAAGACACCAATAAAATGGAAAACCTAGAAGAAATGGACAAATTCTTAGAAAAGTACAATCTTCTAAGACTGAAAATCAAGATGAAACAGAAAAGATGAACAGACCAATCACAAGTACTGAAATTGAAACTGTGATTAAAAAATCTTCCAGAAAACAAAAGTCCAGGACCAGATGGCTTCACAGGCGAATTCTGTCAAACATTTAGAGAAGAGCTAACACCTATCCTTCTGAAACTATTCCAAAAAATTACAGAGGAAGGGACACTCCCAAACTCATTCTATGAGGCCATCATCACCCTGATACTAAAACCAGATGAAGATAGCACACACACACACACATAAAATTACAGGCCAATTTCACTGATGAACATAGATGCAGAAATCCTCAACAAAATACTAGCAAACCGAATCCAACAATACATTAAAAGGATTGTACATCATGATCAAGTGGGATTTATCCCAGGGATGCAAAGATTCTTCAATATCCGCAACTCATTGTGATACACCACATTAACAAACTGAAAAATAAAAACCATATGATCTTCTCAGTAGATGCAGAAAAAGCCTTTGACAAAATCCAACACCCATTTCTGATAAAAACTCTTCAGAAAGCGGGCACAGGGGGAAACTACCTCAACATAATAAAGGCCATCTATGACAAACACAGAGCTCACATCATTCTCAATGGTGAAAAGCTGAAAGAATTCCTGCTGAGATCAGGAACAAGACACGGATGTCCACTCTCGCCACTGCTATTCAACATAGTTTTGGAAGTCCTAGCCACAGCAATCAGAGAAGTAAAAGAAATAAAAGGAATCCAAATTGGAAAGGAAAAAGTAAAACTATAAGTATTTGTGGATGACATGATACTATACCTAGAGAAACCTAAACACTCTACCAGAAAACTGTTAGAGCTCATCAATGAATTTGGTGAAGTCGCAGGATACAAAATTAATACACAGAAATCAACTGCGTTTCTATATACTAACAATAAAAGATGAGAAAGAGAAATTAGGGAAGCAATCCTATTTACCATTGCATGAAAAAGAATAAAATACTTAGGAGTAAACCTCCCTAAAGAGACAAAAGACCTGTACTCTGAAAACTAGAAGACGCTGATGAAAGAAATCAAGGATGACACAAACAGATGGAAAGACATACCATGCTCTTGGATTGAAAGAGTCAGTATTATCAAAATGATTATACTACCCAAGGCAATCTACAGATTCAGTGCAATCCCTGTCAAATTGCCAAAGACATTTTTCACAGAACTGTAACAAAATATTTTAAAGTTTGTTTAGAAGCACAAAAGACCCAGAGTAGCCAAACACATCCTGAAAAAGAAAAATGGAGTTAGATATTTATCCAAGAAAAATTAAAGCATATATCCATACAAAGACTTACAAATATTCATAGCAGATTTCTTCGTAATATCAGAAACAACCCTAATGTTCATCAACAGATAAATGGAGAAATAGATTGTGTTACATCCATGCAATAGAATACTATTCAATGGTAAAAATGAATAAACTATTAATAAATGCAGCAACATGGATGAGACTAAAAATAATTATGTTGAGTCTGTTAAACTGAAGTACATTAAATTTTTAAAGAATTACTTGAGCAAACATAGATTACAGTTGAACGGTGACAAACCAGAAGTGGTTAGGAGTGCTCCATGAACAGGAGGTATGGGCAACATTTTTATAGAGAAGACACAGAAGCAAAGTAAGGAAATTATTTGCTTGACTGTAGCTTAAATGGCCGTATTTTGGGGGGAAAGCCTAGTAGGATCTTTGTAATTTTTCATTTTTCTTAACTTTGGTACATTAAGAAGGGAAACAAACCAAATGATTCCATTTATACAAAATTTTAGTAAATTCGGGAGTTCCCATTGTGGCTCAATGGGTTACCAACCTGACTAGTATCCATGAGGATGCACGTTCGATCCCTGGCCTCACTCAGTGGGTTAAGGATTTGGCCTTGCTGTGAGCTGTTGTGTAGGTTGCAGATATGGCTCGGATCCTGAGTTGTTGTGACTGTAGTGGAGGCCAGCAGCTGTAGCTCCAATTTGACCCCTAGCCTGGGAACTTCCATATGCTGCAGGTGGGCCCTAAAAAGCAAAAAAAGAAAAGAAAAAAAGAAAGGAAAAAGAAAGTTCAGCATAATCTATAGTGTCAAAAAGCACTACAGTCTGGGAACAGAAGTGGGGGAGGGGAGAAATAGGAGGGAAGGATTACAAAGGGGCCCAATTCTGGGGGACAATATCTTGATTGTAATGATGGCTTCCTATGTCAAATTATCAAATTTTACTCTTTGAATATATACAGTTTGTTTCGGTTAAGCCTCAACAAAGCTGTTAAAAACAAGCAAAAATATTTTCCTTTAAAAGGGAAATGGAGTTGTGAAGCTCAAGAGTTTTTTTTTACCAACCTGGAAACAACTAGGTATGTGGCTCTAAAACTTCCTGGGTTAATTCCTTTACTCTAGAATGTGAACAGAATGAGAGTGAAGGTCCTATTCATGAAGCATTAGGGAGGTGATTTCTTAAAGCACCAAATTTAGTTACTTTTATAGTCAGGTGAGAAAAATGTCATTAATTATTAAGTTATCCAGCTTTAAACAAAAAATCCTTGACTGTGAAATAATTAGTAACGAATTTCAAGGATTGGCTGGCTGAGTGTCTATATGTTATACGAAAAAACATTTCTTATTGTTTGTTATAAATTCACTAGGTATTAGTTTAAAAGTGTCCCATTGTTCTTATATTACACTAGTAAATTCTTTTTTCTTTTCTCTTGGAAGGAGAAATAAATACACAGCTGCAGTGTGCATAATGATGTTCAGACTAATGTTACCAACCAAAAAACAAATAGCAATGTGTTGTCAGCTCCCTGGGTAGAAGTGATATAAGGGGCAGACTGGTTTTATCCTTTCTCGGATCCGACTGTTTGATGATTGCTGTGATATTGCTAAGTTGAAAAGGAAGAGAACACAAAACTTAAATACATGGGAAACCCATGTAGAAATAAGAGCATTTCCATTTTCTTACTATATAAAGTTTAGATACAGACCCTTGGAAGTTGAGTATTTTAAGGAGAAGTCTTTTAACTATGTGTTATAAAATGTAAGCAAATAGATTATCTATGCGAAGTAATTATATTAGCACTGACTCTGTTAAAGAGACTGTTTTGGTAGGACTTTAGCTGATACCTATACTGTAAGCTAACTTGAGACGATCCCCTAAAGATGATGAAACAAATAAGACTGCACAAAGGTATAACTCTGTCCATGGCATGCTGCAAGCTGCAATACAAAAACCAACTCATGAGGAAAAGATAGGAAATAAAATGACTCTCTTACAATCAAAGACTACATGCTAGTCTCTACTTTTAAAGAAAATTAGTCTTTGCAAATCACTGTATTTGCAAATTAAATATACTTTGGACAATATGAAATGGGTTCTTTGACCAAAATTAGTCTCTGAACCTAACTTCTCCAGATTATCTATATTATAAAAATGATTTTCAACTGTGAAGATGTGTTAGTAAGGATAGGCTAAGCCATGTTGTAACAACAACATGAAATTCTCAGTAACTTTGCGTAACAAATAATCTAGTTTTTGTTGATGTTACACATCTATCATCAGTCAGATATTCTGTCTCCCATAGTTTATCAGGGACTGAGATTGATGGGAGCTCTGCTGTCTGACAGCTGTATCAGCTGGGACATGTGACCTCCTCGGTCACTGCAGAAGGAGAGGGGAGAGTCAGAGAGTCATACCCTTTCTCACATAGCCTTTTTCATCGTAAAGGTCACATGGTCTTTTCCCTTACAGTATGCTGGTCAGAATCAGAGACATGGCTCCACTTTGTCCCGTGGTTGCTGGAGAATTGAGGGGGAAGCCATGGATATTCAGTCATAAGTAATGTCTTTGCTATAGAGGATGGCCAGGTTTTTATTTAACTTTAGCTCCACTTCACCTGGCCCATTTGAAATAATACGTTTAAGAGAAAGCTTAATGTTAAATAAAGTATCCAACTGGTAAAGATGCTTATGAGATGGCCTCTTTATGTCATAAGTTTTTCATGTATTCTCATTTGTTAATAAGGAAGGAGGGAGAAGAAAATTAATACATTCTTCAGTTCACCATTGTTCATGTAAATAGCCAGTTTCCACTTTCTAAATAATCAAAATGATCTTGCTTCTGACCACAGAGTGAGATTGGTATATGTGTGTGCATATACATAGAAATATGTGCCTACAATGAAAACTCAAAACGTCCTTTGAAAATAGCTAGAGTGACTTCAGGCATCTTTGGTTTGGAATTTCTGCTGTTATAGCTCTCTCAATCCCAGTTTTTACTGAGTTACAATGTTGCTTTTCCCTCTAATAAAGCTAAACCATTGAAGAGAATCCTGAATCTGGACAGAATTATCTTGCGCTTTTATTGAAACTATTTTTTCAAGCCTTTTGAGGGACAAATTTATGGAAAGAATCTAGGGGGTAGTGGTAGGCACTATTATAGTCTCTTTGCACTCTTAAGAACGCCTGGGAGATTATGTATACTCAGACCATCCAAAGATATTTAGTATCAGTTTCACCCAGTCATCTGACCTGTTGATTTATTAACTCTAGTAAAGGGAAAGAATCATTTTGCAGATAGAAAACTGAAGAGTAGGATAGAAGAGAATCCTCGCAAAAGTTCCAGTTTAAAAGCCAACTTCTTTTACCTGAAAACAAATATTTTAATCTGCTCTTTTGAAGAGCCCCTTTTTGCTTAAGATACTAGTTGTCCATTGTGGACATGGCAAATCTGGCACTTGAAGCTTGCACTCTGGGATTATAGTCTCTTTAGATATGCTCATCTTCACTTCTCCAGGACACGTTGGACATCCTGCTGTCATCTTTCTTCACATATCATGAGAGTTCCTCAAGCACATATTAAACACTAAGTATCAGGCAGCAAGATTTGTTAAATATAGTTATGAAAAAAGACATGATCTGTGCACTTGAAGAACTTACAGGCCAGTTAGGGAAGAGAGACATGTAAACTGATATTTATACTATCACGTTGAAATATTTAAGGGCTTTACCCTGAGCTCCCCTCTTTTCTCTACCTATACTCTACTTTCTCATAGTTGTGGGGTTTTTTTTTGTCTTTTTTGCCTTATTTGGGCCGCACCCGCGGCACATGGAGGTTCCCAGGCTAGGGGTCTAACAGGAGCTGTAGCTGCCGGCCTTCGCCACAGCCACAGCAACGCGGGATCCGAGCCGCGTCTGCAACCTACACCACAGCTCACGGCAACGCCAGATCCTTAACCCGCTGAGCAAAGCCAGGGATCGAACCCACAACCTCATGGTTCCTAGTTGGATTCGTTAACCACTGAGCCACGAAGGGAACTCCTCTCATAGTTGTTTTTAACTCTCAAATT
This sequence comes from Catagonus wagneri, assembly GCA_004024745.2. Taxonomy (NCBI): domain Eukaryota; kingdom Metazoa; phylum Chordata; class Mammalia; order Artiodactyla; family Tayassuidae; genus Catagonus; species Catagonus wagneri. Next base: position 3,077,334 of record PVHT021183524.1, read on the forward strand.
TCTCTCTCTGGTCCAGGCCTCTCTGTTGTGCTCCAACTATTGACTTGAAATCTCTACTTGAGTATCTCTTAGACATCTCAAACTTAACATGTGCCAAACAGAACTCTTGATTTTCACTCCTTCAATCCATTCTTCTCTATCCAAGTAAATGGTACTATTATCCATTTATCATTTTATCTTGGTCCCCAAGCCTTGGAGTCATCTTTGGTTCTTCCACTTTTCTTTTTTCTTTTTGCTCTTTTTAGGGCTGCATCTGTGTCATATGGAGGTTCCTAGGGGAGGGGTCGAGTCAGAGATGTAGCTGCTCTTCTGTGCCACAGCCACAGCAGTGCCAGATCTGAGCCATGTCTTTGACCTATACCACAGCTCACAGCATTGTTGGGTCCTTAACCCACTGAGCAAGGCCAAGGATTGAACCCGCATCCTCATCGATCCTAGTTGGATTTGTTACTACTGAGCCACGATGGGAACACCCCACTTTTCTTACTTTTCACATTTTAGCCCATTGGAGAGTCCTCTTGGTTTTAACTACAAAATACATCTTGAATCCATCTACTGCAGTCATTCTGTACATCCACCATTCCAGGTGATTCCAGCGTCATTTCTTGTCTAGACTGTGGTAACCTCTAACTCGTCTCCTTGTTAACCCTCCAATTATTCTTCATGTGGTAGACATACAAATCTTTAAGTTCAGGAAAATCGAATTGTCTTTTTTGCTTAAAACCTTTCGGTGGTATCTAACCTTCAAACTTCTCCGAGATCTGTAAGACTTTACATGGTTTGGTCCCTGCCTCAACTTCTTCATCTTGTGTCTCATTCTGCATCCCTCAGTGGGCTCTAGCCATTATGACCTATCTTCTTTTCCTTGAACTTTCCAAGCTCTTCCTCACCAAAGAATGTTTGCCTTGCTTTTCTCTGTTTTTCTCTTTGACTTCTTAAATTTGGATCTCAGCTCAAATGTCACCTTCTCAGAGAGCCTTTCCTGATAACCCTGTCTTTATCATATCACTTAATTTCCTTCAAAGTGATTATTATAATACCATGTTAAATAATTAGTGAAAGACTATGACAGACTTAGCCAGGGGAATGATAAATAAAATGGCTGATATTTGAGAAGACGTGAAAAAGACTTCAAAAAATTTACAATTCATATACAAGTCTGGACTTCTATCCAGAATGTATAAAGAACTCTCAAAACTCAACAATAAGAAAACACTCAATTAAAAAAAAAAGGTTTAAATAAACAGTTAAAGAAGATATCCTAATGACAAATAAGCACATGAAAAGATGCTCAAAATCATTAATCATTAAGGAAAAGCAAATTAATAGTGGCATATGTACACTATTGTATACGGAATGGTCATTGGGGACCTGCTTATAGCACAGGGAACTCTACTCAGTAGTCTGTGGTAACCTATATGGGAAAAGAATCTGAAAAAGAATGGAAACGTGTATGTATAATTAAATCACTTTGTTGTTCAGCAGAAATTAATACAACATTGTAAATTCAACTGTATTTCAATAACATTTTAAAAAATGAAAACAAAATACCGGAGTTTCCATCGTGGCGCAGTGGTTAATGAATCTGACTAGGAACCATGAGGTTGCGGGTTTGATTCCTGGCCTCGCTCAGTGGGTTAATGATCTGGCGTTGCCGTGAGCTGTGGTGTAGGTTGCAGACGCGGCTTGGATCATGCGTTGCTGTGGCTGCGGCATAGGCCAGTGGCTACAGCTCCGATTAGACCCCTAGCCTGGGAACCTCCACGTGCTGCGGGTGCGGCCCTAAAATGACAAAAAGGCAAAAAAAAAAAAAATACCCACAATGAGGTATCATTATGCACTTATTAAAATGACTTTCAAAAAACAACCAGAAAAACTGATAATACAAAGTCTTTGAAAGGATGAGGAGCATCTGGAATTGTCATTCATTGCTGGTAGGAATGCAAAATGGCATGGCCATTTTGGAGACAAGTTAGGCAGTTCCTTATAAATAGACCTACATATGTCCCAGCCATTCCATACAAAAACCTGAATAAGAATTTTTATAACTGGAGTACCCATTATGGCTCAGCAGGTTAAGTACCTAACGTTGTCTCTGTGAAGATGTGGGTTCGATCACTGGCCTCTCTCTGTGAATTAAGGATCCAGAGATGCTGTGAGCTGTGGTGTAAACTTGCAGCTTGGATCTGGTGTTGCTGTGGCTGTGGCATAGGCCTCAGCTATAGCTCTGATTGGACCCCTAGCCTGGGAACTTTCATATGCTGCAGGTGTGGCCATAATAAAAAAAAGAATTTTTATACCGATGTTATTAATAATTTACAAAACTGGGCAAAACCCAAATATTCCTTTAATTGGTGAATGAATAATCAAATCATGGTATATCTGTGTCATGGATTACATTTTAGTAGTAAAAAAAAAAGGAACTAGTTACTGATAGACACAACAGTATAGATAAATCTCATACGTATTATGCTAAGAAGCAAGATTCAAAAGGCTACAGTCTGTATGATTCCATCATATGTCATTCTGTAGAAAGCAAAACTATAGCAATGAAAAATAGACCAGTGTTAGAGACTGGGGAATGTTTCACTGCAGAGACAGTCCAAGGGCTGTTTTGAGGATGATAGAAACTGTCCTACGATTGTTGTGATGGCAGTTTTTTAAATTCATAAAACAGTACACCAAAAAGAGTGGATTTAACTGTCTCTTAATGTTAAAATAAACTTAAGAACAGGAAAATCATGGACCTTACTCAGAGTACCGGATAAACCTTGATTTTGGTTTTTTGTTTCATCATGCTGATTCTGGTACTGTCAAAACAACAAAATTCAGTTTTATCTTCTTTCCAGAAAGAGGTGTCTGATTACAGTAAGTGTTGGTTTCCCTCAGGCAGTCCACGTGACGGTGATATTCTTTGAACTAGTAATGCTGTATCGATTCTTCTTACTTTTTATTAACTTTTGTTACATGAATGAAATTTTTATTTTCTTATCATGAACCTGAATTATTATATCCAGGATTTAATTTTATAATAACGATGCTTTTTAAAACTTGTGGAAAAATATTTTTTAAACTTATATTTTCCTAAGAGTAGGATGATTTTCAGTGCTTTATGACTCAGCATTCCATATGTGAACTTTAAACTCTTAATATCCTCAAAAGTAATTAGACTAAGAAGGTGTATAATTCAGTGTTTTCCCCCAATTTTTGACACTCTGTACTCATCTCTGATAAAACAGCTTGTGTCCACTGGAGGATGTGAACATTGAGTTAACATTTATCAGACAGTGTTTTGTACGCTAACTTCATTATATTTTGTCACAATCCATTGTGTAAATGTTAGGTTAATTACTTGAAACCCAGACCTACTTGCTTCAAGAATTTCCATTTTGAAGTACATTGGAGTCATTATTCACTGCACCTTTTGATCTCCTTTGAAAACTTCCCAGCATTTAGTTTTCTATTATGTCTCTCAACAAAAGGAAACCACTTTTTGTCGCGCTGAAGCGTGACCTGGTGTGTATAGCTCTGTTTCATGAGTCTACAGAATACAGGGTTGAATTTGGACTGCATCCTCAACATTGCTGCACTGTTTGAAACTTATCCCATTTTCTGATGTCTTCTCTTTCCAAAAAGCAACTTGATTTATTTATGGAACAGTTATTGCAGTTGTCGCATTTTAATTTCCTCCATCATCTTCTCTCTCCATTTGGGATGATATGCAATGTGCAGAGATACATTTGATGTTCCAGTGGGTATCGTAAGAGAATGTTGAAGAGCTAAGTAGCGAAGCTTCCTCATACAGAATCCATTCAGTCAGCCTGTCCTCGATCACAGGGTGGCACCGTAGCTACATCCTCGTCTACGTCATAGCATTTCTTTTAACGCTTGTCTTTAAAAACTATAAAACCAGATATTTAAGAGCACCCTGGATGTTTACTTTGCTGAGCCTTACTGTTGGTTTTGTTGTTTTATGGGATGCTGGAGAGGAGCCCATTGTTAATCACGTCCTAACCCTATAAAATATGTAACAAGCTGCTGAACAGAATGATGACAGCAGACAGAGAACAGAGTTTCATTTGAGTTCATGCAAATGTAGAGGTTTCCCAGAAAGCCAATTTTAAAGTATGAGCCACATTTTGAAAATAAAACAAAGAATAACGCCTTGGAGTAGAAATCTGTAATGAAATCCATAATAGCTGAAAGAGTACAATAAATTCTGCAGGGAGAGCTTTCCATTTTCTGTTCCTTTTCACATTCTAATACCAAACTCTATTAGTAGTCAGTATAAAATAATGAGACATGAAGCCCTGCTGGTGTAAAACTATTACTAATCTGTTACTTTGCATAAATTTTCACTCAAACTATTGTCTGTGGTCTCCTTATGAAGGATCTGTTATACGCTTTCCAGCTAAACAGATGAGACCTATTAACCATCTCCTTTGAATGCATGGTGTTGGAATTTGCAGGCACTGCACTTTTCACAAGTTGGGAAAAGAAAGAGATTACAAGCAAGAAACACAAGGGTATTTAACCCAGTATAGATCAGTGTTCTTATATGAATATGTGAATTGAAGTCCTGTTCATTAGTTTTAGTGCCACATTAGGGAAAAGTAGAAAGACACTTAAAAAAAATTTTTTTAATTGTAGTAGAGTTGGTTTACAATGTTGTGCCAATTTCTTTTGTACAGCAAAGTGACCCAGTCATACGTGTGTATATGCCTTTTCGCATAACATCTTCCATCATGTTCTACCCCAAGAGACTGCATATAGTTTTCTGTGCTGTACAGTAGGACCTCGTTTCTTACCCATTTTATTTTATTTATTTTTTTTAGGGTACACCCACGGCATTTGGAGGTTCTCAGGCTAGGGGTCCAATCGGAGTGTAGCCGCCAGCCTACACAACAGCCACAGCAACTCAGGATCCAAGACTGGTCTGCGACCTACACCACAGCTCATGGCAACGCCAGATCCTTAACCCAATGAGTGAGGCCAGGGATAGAACCTATGTCCTCATGGATGCTAGTTAGATTCATTAACCGCTGAGCCACAATGGGAACTCCCTGCTTATCCATTTTAAATGTTAATAGTTTGCATCTACTAACCCCAAACTCATAGTCCATCCCACTCCCTCCCTCAGAAGGACATTTTTACTCTTACTTTAAAGATCTGTATATTCTAAAGTGGTCACCTTCTGTATCTAGGTCATATAGTTGTTTAGCTTTTAATAATTACAACAAGAAACATAGCATTGCCTCTTTCACAAACTCTGATCTTTACCCTTGTCTTTCCTATTTCAGTTTGTTGTTTCTTGGTCACATGGACCCATAATTTAAGTCAGCTTTGATTCTTTTCCTCTTACTTCATATATTTAAGCAGTTGCCAAGTTCTTTTCAGTCATCTTTCATAATTTCTCTTATATCTGTCTCTTTTCTTCATGCCCATTCCCAGCATCCTAGTTCAGGCCATTATGGACTCATGCCTAAATTATTCCTTTTTTAATTGGTTTCCCAGCCTCTAGTTACTTGCCTTCCAATTCATCCTGCATGTTACCACAAGATTTATCTTACCAAAACATGGCTTTTCTTATACTTAGCAATTTGAAAGTTTGGAAGTGTTTGTAAAAATAATTGAAGTCATTAATATTATTAAGAAATGGCATAGTTTAGTGATGTATTTATTGGCTTTGGAATCAAACAGACATGGGTTGGAATCTCAGATTAATCCCTGAGTAGGAGTTACTGGACCTTTTTGGGTCTCGAGATCCTCAACTAAAAATAGCAAAAATAATTATCAGATTATTGTAAGGAGTAACCACCATATGCAAAAAATTTAGCTGAATTAGTGATAGTTATTAGTAATAGCAGTGTTATTATCTTTAGGGCAAAATTGACTAAGAGAACAGAGATTAGAAGATGGGAGTAGGAGTGATGCCCCCAATTAGAAAGCATAAAGGGAGAAGAGGCCTTCTTCACTGGCAAATGCTTCTGAAGGAATGGCGATTTTTAAAAATTTGTATTTCTGATAATGTTTACATTTTTTATATTTTAAGTTCTCCTTAAGTAGTCTACAGAATGTAATTCTTCAGATACTTGAAGTAATAAGACTTTGACAAACCCAAGATCAAAGGCCATTAGTTTAGTGTTTAAGAGCATAATGCCGACTTTCCAGATTGTGGTTTCCTACAGAGCAGCCAGTGCCAGATGTGGGTGAAAAAGAGAGATGGATGTAAGAGAAATTAACAAAAGTGAGTCAGGAGAACTTTGCAGCCAGTGTCAAGGGAGTAAGTTGTGGTAGAAGAGTGTAGACAGTGGTAGGCCTTTTATCCAGTAAGTTTAGGGTAGAAAGGATGAAATAGGGCACCAGCTATAGCATCCCTGGCAGCATCCCTGGCCACAGGCCCGTGACATAAAGCATTCGGAAGACAGAAAGGCGCCGATGTCATGGATAAGTGTGGAAACCAGAACCTCCGTGAGCTGCAAAGACTAGTGCCACAGTTTTTGCATGACATTTGTGCTGCACTTGGGCAATCTTGTCTTTCTGTGTGCTCACCATCCTTGTCTCATCAAATGGAGCTTGCAGCTTCTGCCCCTCCTCGGCAACTCTTGATCGTTATGATCAATGATCTCACATTCATTAAGATTGAGAAATATCACAGTGTTTGCCATTTTCAAACATGTTTGAGATATGCATTTAAAGCCAGTGGGAGTTATTAAGAAATGGTGGCAGGCACTAGATGACACAACTTTTTGTAAAAATCTCTTACCTAAAGCCCAGAAAGAAAATAGTTACTCATCAGTTTGCTTCAAGGTTTATCAGACCTCCTGGTCTATTTAACCACAGTGACTAGGAATGTGCATCTGCATTCATGAAGCTTAGCCATAAGTAAGCACAGTATAGCCACAATACAAGACATCCCTTCATCAGCAAAACATTTGTTAAATTTATTTTTATAACACAGTGTATGCCAACTTCTATGCTAGGTAATGAGGATAGAACAGGGGATGAGACCTAGATCTTTTCCTCAAAGTATTTATAGGTAGGTATGCGTTAGCTCCATTGTGTAAAAAGTTCCTTTGGTATGGTACAAAGCAGCACCAATTCAGAGTAATCAGGGACACCACGCCTGTGGTTGGAAAACCAGGAAAGAAATCATTTATCATTTGTTTAAACTGGTTTTTGAAAACATGGGCAAGCAGGCTTTCAACAGATAAAAAGAAGGGGCTAGTGAAACTTGAGTGAGGCATTAATTTAAAAAATGATGAAAGCAGGGAAACTATTTGCAGAGCCCAAGTGGTATTAGAGGGTAAGTGACAGATGACGCTTCAAAGGTTAGTTCTTAGTCTTGCGTGCACATCAGAATCACCTGGAAAACTTGTTAAAAACGCAGGGTCCCAGACACTTCCCCCCTTCTGAGTCATGAAACCTAGAGAATGGTCCAGGAACTTGCTTTGCTTCCTGAATTCCTGTTATTTTCTGTTTAATAAGCACATCAGGTGGTTCTAATTCTGTTTGTCCTTGAAGCACACTAAGAGAAACACTGACCTGGTCCCAAACATTCAATCAGCCCTTAAACTGCTTTCTAAGCATCTCTGCTAAGTGGTTGTCTACCCTTTGCATGAACTGGGACTTTTCGGAGGCTGCGTATTCTGTCTTTGAATGGTCATGCTAAGAAAGTTTTTCCTTTTAGTGAGCTGAAATTTCTTTATCTGTTCGAGCTATTTATTTTTGCTTTCCCCTCTTGAGGCCACAGAAAGCAGTCACATGCCTTTTCCCAAGTGAGAGCCCTTCAAGTATTAGAAGACCTCTCTTCTGCAGGCTGAGCACATCCGGGTCCTCCCTGGTTTTGGTCCGTTCTCTGTCCTGGACGCTTGCCTCTGAATGCATTCCAGTTTTTCTGTGACCTTTGTAAAGTGTAGCACCCAGGACTAAACATTATTACTGCATGGTCTCTGAGTTGTGAGTGAATAGTACCCAGATGAGCCATGTGGTTTTATCAATTATTTCCTCATATGGTCCTCATAAATATTGTAATGGAAACATGGGGACAAAGGGTTGATTGGAATAACCTTTATTAAGAGATTATATACCACCAAGAAAAGAAAGGGACTGGAACTGGCTTTTGTGTTTGGTAGTTGTAAGCTACTAAATTTGGGGATATAATAGAATGAGGGAGAATACCATTCTTATCCCTTTTATTCTCCCGTGCTTAATTTTGCTCTCCATCTTGGCTTATAAAAATAAGCATCTCTTACCTCCTTCCCTCTTATGTCTTTCTCCCTTTCCCTTCTCTTTTCTCCTTTTCTTATGTGTTAAGAATTTTGCATGTGTCAGATTAGAGAGTTCATCTGAGCTGTCATCTCCTTCCAGACTTTCAGGCAGGGCAAAATGTAGTACAGCCCTGGAGATTCTGGGTGGGAGAGCAGGGGCTTCAGCTGAGGGACAGAGCAAAATCAGCCATCTCCCTCCCTGGTCTTCTTCCTGCGTGGCCCTTGACACCCTCCGATTGCCATAGAATGTTCTTAGGCTTGGGCTCTGAGCTGCAGCTGAACAAGCTGAATTTAAGCCATAAATTACCTTTTGGAGGGTTATGTAAATGTAGGTCTCTAGGTCTGTTTTAAAGCTATTGAACCAGGACCAAAGAATATTCACGTATCTTCCTGCAGGCTTCATTCTCCTGTGGCTGCAATTTTAACTTGATTTTTTGCATCCCACCAACTTCCTTAAATTTATCCCCAGAAAAGCTTAAGCTTTTCAAAATAGGGTGAATTGTTTCAAAATAGGGTGTTTTTCTAAGTTGTATCATATAGCCTTCTCCTAATAAAAAGGCCGGTGGGTAAGGCCAAGGAGAGGGAGAGAGAGTGTTTTTTTTTCTTTCTTTATCCCAAGGAAGCTCAATAATAATTTTTCTTGTGTTGTAATCTTAATTGTTCAGAATAGATGTCTAGTAATTAGCTCTTTGGTGTCAAAGTTCAGTGTGACTAGACAAGACCTGTACTCTAAGGTCCTTCAATTTTTCCACTTTCTTGCCCTTTAGCAACATACTAAATTTGTTTATGACTGTTAGCGCTCTTGTTTCTTCTCCTGCTCATATTTTTCTTCTAGAATAAGGGTGCCAGTGGCCTTTACATGAACCCCATCACGGTTTCCAAATATTACTAGCATTTTAGGTTCTTTTTGATTTTGCTGATTATTTGCAACATCCTATGTTTGTTGCTTGGTATACCAGGTAATTGAAAAGTCCCTTGCGTCTCTTCCTGTTTTTCTGATCCCAAAATTGACAGATGAGTTGTAAAAAATTGCTGTATACACTGACCCAAATTCATTGTCTCTTAATTCGTGGGTCAAACATACTTCCATTAACAAGGCAGCAGGATTTTTTCTGGTCTTCATTCTACTGCAGCGTTTTGTCATAGTACTATTCAACTTTTACACAGCCGGATATATTTTCATTTACTTAAAAAAAAAAAAAAACCTGCAGTTAAGTACTCTTGGCAAAAATCCAGGCAATGACATTTCTTTTGATGAGTTGTAAAATTGCCATTAATAAAGAAGAAAAATATGAATTACGCAGGGAAGAATTATTGATGATTTTTTTTTTTAAACCAAGGATTTTAAAAGGATCATTCAAGCTTTCTAACTAGCCAGGTGCACAGGAATTTTGCCACCCCTGGTTTAATTTGCCTAGATTTGTGTGTAGGATTTGACCTGGGTCTTTTCTGTAGGTGTTGGAGAGACAGCCTTCACACTGCCTAGCTCTTTAATGTAGTCTAGTGATGTTTGCTTTGGCATCAAATAGACCTGAGTTCAGATTCAACTGTGGGACCTTGAGTAAGCTGCTTCTCAAGCTCAATTTCCTTATCTATAAAATTTGGCTAATATTAGACCCTACCTCACAGAGCCCAGGATTAATTGAAATCATAAAAGTAAAGATGTACTCAGCACCTGGTATAGATCTGGCACCAGTACATGTGGATATGGACGTGGCGAGAGTTGTTCACAAACAGAGTCCACCCCACTGCCTGCTGGGGAGATAGACACTAAACTAACCCTGTAAGAGCAGTCGTTGAATGTTTTATCTAAGCAACATAGGCTAAGTACAGGGTACATTTAAAGAGGCTGCTTTTCTGTGGTCAGTCTCTGGTGATGGGTCACACTGACTGGATGTGCCATGTCTTCTGTGGGGTAGATGGTACCCAATGACCTGAGCCATGTGAGTAGAGTCTTTACTGCCCGGGTGTCTTGCTTTTTGTTTTGCTCTAATGTTTTACCCTGGATTCAGTGAGAACTTTCCTGGAAGGACCAACAAGACCTCTATCAGTTGGTAGAGGAATTGTATTAGTGACATTTAATACACTCTTTCAATTACCACCTAGATTATGTGCTTCTAAAACAGAGTTTTCCAACTTTCTCTTCAGCAATGCTTGGCATAATGTTCCACATATGTATTTGTGTAGACAGGCACATGTATATACACATATATGCTCTCAATAAATTTTATTAGCCAAGAGATAAGTCCATAGTCTTTTCTCCCTCCTGAAATACCCGTCTCACCAGATTCTGTGGTAGCCATGTAACTTCAAACATCTTCTCGAATTGTAAATTCTGTAATTCATTTTAAGATCTGATGATATTATTTCAATATGTATTCAGACAGTTTTCTTTTTCTGTTCAAATGTCATATTTAAAGAAGAAACTGTGATGATGCAGATAACTCAAAAAGATTTTTTAAGATAATCTGTTTTAAGAAAGCTTTTTTTAGTAGATACAGAGAATTTCCAATATTCTTTGAATGCATATACTTCAGAGTGATGAAACAGTAACCCTAGAAAAAATGGCTAGGAGGAGGCCCTTTCCGGATCACACTGACTCCCTGTCTGGCTACCATGTCTTACTTAAAGTTCATATCTACTGCTTGGTCAGTATCCTTCCTGGAAAATTTTGATTTCCTCCAGCCTTTTATTAGACAATTCAGCTTGACTGGTGGTCACATATGGGGGCAATCCAGAGAAAAAGACTTAGGACCAAAGAATCCTATCTAGGTTTTTTTCCCCTATGGACCACTTAAAGTAACACCATGCATGTGGTATTATTGTATCAGTCAGAATAGGCAGGGTTATACTGTAGTAATAACTCCAAAATCTTGGTGGTTTATTTTTTACACATGCAGCAAGTTAAATGAGAGTTGGCAGGGGGCTTTGCCCATTGCAGTCACTCAGACCCAGGCTGGTGGAGACTCCCTTTCAGTATATACTTTTCATGAGCACAGAAGCAGGGGAGAGTTTCTGAGGGTCTCACTCAAGCAGTTATGTCTTCCAGCCCAGACGTGACTCATATCACTTCCACTCACAACTCGCATGACCCCACCAGCTACAAAGGAATGGGAAATTCAGTGTTCCATATGTACAGAAGGGGAGCAGAACTGAATACAGACATCAGTGAGTAGAAATAATGACTACAGAAGGATCAAGATGGCCGAGGAGTAAGATGTTGTGCTCACCTGTGCCCACAAACACATCGAAAAAACACAAGTTAATCCACCACCTAAATGAATTAGGAAAAGAAAAACAAACAAAACCTAAAGTCAGCAGAAGGAAGGAAATCATAAAGATCAGAGAGGAAATCAATAAAACAGATTTAAAAAACAACAGAGTGAAACAAGAGAACCAAGAGGTGGTTCTTTGAAAAGGTAAACAAAAATGACAAAACTCTGGCCAGACTTACCAAGAAGAGGAGAGAAAAAACCCAAATAAACAAAATAAGGAACAAAAAAAGAGAAACCACAACAGATACTTCAGAAGTACAAAAAACAATAAAAGAATACTATGAACAGTTGTATGCCAACAAATTTGACAACCTAGAAGAAATGGACATCTTTCTAGAGACTTACAGCCCACCAAAACAGAATCAAGAAGAAATAGATCAACTGAACAGACCAGTCACTAGAAATGAAATTGAATATGTCATAAAAACATTCCCTACAGATAAAAGTCCAGGACCAAATGGCTTCACAGGCAAATTCTCCCAAACATACAGAGAGGAATTTATACCCATCCTCCTTTAACTTTTCCAAAAGGTTGAAGAAGAAGGAACACTCTCAAAGACATTCTATGAAGCCACCATCACCCTGATACTAAAACCAGACAAGGATACTACCAAAAAAGAAAATCATAGCAGATAGCTTTGATGAATATAGGTGCAAAAATTCTCAACAAAATTTTAGCCAACTGAATCCAACAACATGTAAGAAAGATCATATACCACACCCAAGTGGGATTCATCTCAGGTTCACAAGGATGGTTCAACATATGCAAATCAATCAACGTCATATACCACGTTAACAAAAGAAAAGTCAGAAACCACATGTATCTCAATAGATGCAGAAAAAGCATCTAAGTCCAACATCCATTCATGATCAAAACTCTTTGGAGTTCCCTTCATGGCTCAGTGGTTAACGAATCCAACTAAGAAACATGAGGTTGTGGGTTCGATCCCTGGCCTTGCTCAGTGGGTTAAGGATCCGGCGTTGCCGTGAACTGTGGTGTAGGTCACAGACGCGGCTCGGATCCCACGTTGCTGTGGCTGTGGCGAAGGCCGGCAGCTACAGCTCCTGTTAGACCCCTAGCCTGGGAACCTCCGTATGCCATGGGTGCAGCTCTAGATAAAGGCAGAAAGACAAACAAACAAACAAAAAACTCTTACCAAAGTGGGTAGAGAGGGAACATACCTTACCATAATAAAAGCCATTTAGGACAAACCCATATCAAATATAATACTCAGTGGAGAAAAGTTGAAAGCCTTCCCACTAAAATCTGGAACAAGGCAAGGATGCCCACTTTTATCACTTTTATTCACCATAGTATTGGAAGTCCTAGCCACAGCAATCAGACAAACAAAAAAAAAATAAAATAAAAGGTATCCAGATTGGAAGAGAAGAGGTAAAATTGTCACTGTATTCAGATGACATGATAACTATATAGAGAAACCCTAGGGACTACACACAAAAACTACTCAAATAGATCAATGAATTCAATAAGTATCAGGATACAAGATTAACATTCAGAAATTGGTTGCATTTCTGTATACTAACAATGAAATATATAGAAAAGGAATATAAAAATACAATACCTTTTAAAATTGCGCCCCCAAAATTAAGAATAAATTCTGGAATAAACGTGATCAAGAAGTTTAAATACATATGCTGAGAACTATAAAACATTAATCAGAGTTCCTGTCATGGCTCAGTGGTTAGCAAACTGCACTAGTATCTGCAAGGATGTGGGTTTGATCCCTGGCCTTGCTCAGTGGGTTAAGAATCCAGTGTACCTGTGAGCTGTGGTATAGGTTGCAAATGTGGCTTGGATCTGCTGTTCCTGTGGCTGTGGTAGACTGGCAGTTGTATCTCCTATTTGACCCCTAGCCTGGGAACCTCCACAGGCCCAGAGAGATGTCCTAAAAAAGGCCTAAAAAAAGAAAAGAAAAGAAATTCAAGGAAATTAAAGAGGATTCAGAGAAATGGAAAGATATTCCATGCTCCTGGGTTGGAAAAATTAATGTCATAAAAATGGCCATTCTACCCAAGGTGATCTACAGATTCAGTGCAATCAATCTCTATCATATTACCCATGACATTTTTCGCAGAACTAGAACAAACAATCCAAAAATTTGTACGGAAGCACAAAGACCCAGAATTGCCAAAGCAATCCTGAGCAACAAAAACCAAGCAGGAAGTATAACTCTCCCAGACTTCAGGCAATATTACAAAGCTACAGTGATCAAGACAGTGTGGTACTTGTACCAAAGCAGATATACAGACCAGTGGAACAGAATAGAGAACCCAGAAATAAACCCAGACATCTATGGTCAATTAATCTTTGACAAAAGAGGCAAGAGCATAAAATGGGAAAAAGACAGTCTTTTCAGTAAGTGTTGCTAGGAAAACTGGACAGCTGTATGTAAATCAATGAAACTGGAACACACCCTCAAACCATGCACAAAAATAAACTCAAAATTGCTTAAAGATTTAAACGCAAGATAAGACACCATCAAACTCCTAGAGGAGAACATGGGCAAAACATTCTCTGATATCAACCTTACAAATGTTTTCTTAGGTCAGTCTCCCAAGGCAACAGAAATAAAAGCAAAAATAAACCAATGGGACCTAATCAAACTGATAAGCTTTTGTACAGCAAAGGAAACTGTAAAAAAAAAAAAAAAGACAACCTACAGAACGGGAGAAAATAGTTTCAAATGATGCAACTGACAAGGGCTTAATCTCTAAAATATACAATCAACTCATACAACTCAACAGAAAAAAACCAACAACCCAGTTGAAAAATGGGCAAAGGACCTGAATAGACATTTCTCCAAAGAAGCTATACAGATGGCCCAGAAGCGCATGAAAAAAATGCTCAACATAACCGATTATTAGAGAAATGCAAGTCAAAACTCCTATGAGGTACCACCTCACATCAGTCAGAGTGGCCATCATTAATAAGTCCACAAATAACAAATGCTGGAGTAGGGGTGGAGAAAAGGGAACCTTCCTACACGGTTGGTGGGAATGTAAATTAGTACAGCTATTATGGAAAACAGTATGGAGGTACCTTAGAAAACTAAATATAGAACTACCATATGACTCAGCAATCCCACTCTTGGGCATATATCTGGACAAAACTTTCCTTGAAAATGACACATGCACCCATATGTTCATTGCAGCACCATTCACAATAGCCAAGACATGGAAACAACCTAAATGTCCATCGACAGATGAATGGATTAAGAGGAGGTGGTATGTATACACAATGGAATACTACTCAGCCATAAAAAAGAACAAAATAATGCTATTTGCAGCAACATGGATGGAACTAGAGACTCTCATACTAAGTGAAGTAAGTCAGAAAGAGAACAACAAGTACCATATCACTTATATCTGGAATCTAATATATGGCATAAATGAACCTTTCCACAGAAAATAAACTCATGGACATGGAGAACAAACCTGTGGTTTCCAGGGGGAGGGGGAGAGAGTGGGATGGTGTTAATAGATGCAAACTATTGTTTTGGAATGGATAAGCAATGAGATCCTGCGATATAGCACTGGGAACTATATCTAGTCACTTGTTATGGAGCATGATGGAGGGTAGTGTGAGAAAAAGAATGTATATGTATATATATGTGTGTGTGTATGTGTGTGTGTGACTGGATCACTTTGCTATATGTAGAAAATTGACAGAACACTGTAAACCAACTATAATAGAAAAAATAATCATTATGAAAAAAGGAAATAATGACCACAAGTGTGAATCGATTAATAGATCTTCTTTTAGTTAATGAGTTTAGGTTTTGATTGTGTTGGAGAGGTTAGCCTTTAGCACTATATTTGACAGGCCAGACTGTTGCCATCAAGCCATTTTAACATTTAAATTGTGACGTACAGGTAATATAAAATCTAATAGTAATAACAGTAGTTATCACTGCTACAGCACTTACTCTGTATCAGGGCATTTTAAGCATTTTACATATTTTTGTTCACTTAATCCTCAGAACAACCCTATGATAAAGGTACTGTTTTTATCTCTGTTTTATAGATGTTGAATGTGAAGCACAGACAGTTGAAGTAAAATCCCAAAGTTTCATGACTAGTAACTGTAAGAAATTGGTTTAGCACGGAAAGAGTGGAGAAAGAAGCAAGCAGGGGATACATGCAAAAGGCGGCGATCATGATTTATTGGAGAATTTGGCTCCCCGGCGAGGTTCCGTGACTCTCGGGCATGGAGTCAGGGAAGTCGCGCCCGGGTTGGTAGCGTGGGGGTTTTTAAGCCTTGTTGGTTCCGGGTCTGGATCTGGGTAGTGCCTTTGCCAAATTAGGCAAGGTACCACCGTGTCCCTAGATGATTGGTCGGGGATAGGCGTTTGGGGTCTTTCCGGGTAGGTGTGGCTTCAATCTTCCTTTGGCGCGGGTGGGGCTGGCGGCCTATCCTCCTGAGCAGGGTTGTCCGTTCCTCATGGGGTGTGTTTGATATGAGGGGTCTCTTTGCCATTTGGGGGGCCGCTACCCATCCCCGCCGGCCTAACAGTAACTAAGCTGAGATTTTAACTTGGGTATTCTGCCTCCAGTGTCAAAGCTTTTAACCAGCAGACATTTTGTAAATTTTTCACAGCAGACCTTTTTCCTCAGAAAATCGATTGTCTTTGCCGTAGTGGAGACTCCCAAGGTTAGAAGAGGAGACTCAGACAAGGGATGGGGGCTGGGCTAGGTGGCCAAGAAATTTCCTTCTAGCCATAGGTTCCATTACGATTCTGGAATGAATTAAAAAATTATTTCTTGAGTGTGTTGGGTAGTGCTCTAGCTTCTGGGAATTTACTGCAGTGACTTACGCAGACCCGGTCCAAATTCTCATGGAGTTTTTGTTCTTGAGGAGTAGACAGCCACTGAAGGAAAGCCCAGAAAGTCCAATGAAAGCAGATAGCCAGGGAATTGGAGGTCTCCTGAGAGGGTTAGGGAAGGCTCCTTGTCTTTGCAACTGAGGCCGACAGGAGCGGGGAAAGGCCGCCCACAGCGAGGAGCAGGCGGCTGAGTGAGGGCCCTGGGGAAGTCTGCCGTGCCACCTCACAGACCAGGAGTAGTGGTGGGTGCAGGCCTGCTAATTCAGGAAGCCACTACCCAGGGAATTGACATGACCACATTTGTATGTTTGAACTCGCTTTTGGCAGAGTTATGGATTGGATCAGATGGAAACAGCAGGGGATTGGGGAAGCCCTTAAGGAGGCAGTAATTGTAATTTTCGTGAGAGATGCTAGTTAGGGGACTAAGGTGGTGGCAGCAGAGGTGGGAGGTATAAGGAGATCTGAGAGATTTAGAAGGAAGTTGATTTCAGACTTGGTGGTTAATTGGATGTCTGAATGGGAGTCAGAAGAGAGAGCAAGAGAGCAAGAAGGAGAAAGAAAGGCCAGTTTCCTGATTTCCAGCTTGGGCAACTGAGTGCTTGCTCTTCTCTCCAATGAGAGAGAGACCGGTCGAGAAGCTTGTGGAGGGGAAGATGAGGAAGAAGCATTGTGTACCCCTGTTGGGGGAAACACAAGTGGAAAGGCCGAGCTGAGGGAGAGGGGACAGTGACAGAGTGTGCATCGGGGAGTGGACGTGAAGACATGTGCCAGAAACTGAACTGCGCAGCTGGACAGAGGTGTATCTCTAGGCACTGAGCCAGGGGACGACACATTCCCCCCCCTTCAGATGCAAGAACAACCTAGACTAATGTAAAGTGTTTTACATACTTTTCTTTTCATAGAGGACTTCTGTTGTAATATCAGGGTTTCAGTCTCTGTTGATATTCCTCTCAGAGGCCCCAATCTCTTTTTCTCTGGTTAAGTCAGTGTAGAAGTGTTGTCCAGTTTTGTTTGAGAAATTGTTTGTGTAGCCTTTTGGGTCACAATGTCCTATCACCACAATCCATGTGCCCGCTAAATAAATATTTGGCTTGACATACAAAGCAGAAATCAGGATGATTCTATGTAGCTTGAGGTCTTTACAATGTTTTTTCTTTTTTTTTTTAAAAAAGGCCTTGCTTCTTCTCTATTCCATATCACAAGTGAGACTGGTTCTCCTCCAACTTTCCTTCTTCATGAGAGAGGGGCAGCTGTTGCTGAACAGAGCACATAGGGTGAAAATTCGGCATCATATGCTAGCATATGATGAATAATATGATGGCATCATATTAGCATGAGTATCTTTTTCCTCTCTAGGTATTCAGTACTTTTGTTTATTTTATACAGATAGCAGGACTCTGTTAAATGAATTCGAGTCTATTACAGGCTAAATCATATCCCCACTGAAAATTGATTGACTCTGACCAAAAAGCCTGTTTGTTCTCCAACACCAGCATGAAGAAAGTGCCTTCATTTTTTTTTTTTGGTCTTTTTGTCTTTTTAAGGCAGCACCTGTGGCATATGGAGGTTCCCAGGCTCGGGGTCCAATCAGAGCTGTAGCCGTGGGCCTACGCCAGAGCCACAGCAACGCCAGATCTGAGCCGTGTCTTCGACCTACACCACAGCTCACGGCAACGCTGAATCCTTAACCCACTGAGCAAGGCCAGGGATCGAACCCGCAACCTCATTTTTCCTAGGCGGATTTGTTAACCGCTGTGCCACGACAGGAACTTCAAGAAAGTGCCATTATTATAGTATGTATTTCTATTTATTATAGTACTGAAAAGCCATTCTTTTTTGCTGTGGTTTTGCCTGGGTCCTTAAAATAGGAACTTTTGCCCTCTGAGGAATTTTGTAGAGGAAAGCGTGCCTAAGAGTGTGACTCTGGAACCTGACTGTCTGGGTGGTCTTCTAGCTGTATAGCTTTGGGCTGTGTAGCTGTATGACATTACCTTTCGTTTGTGCTGTTGGGCCGTTGATAACATCTTCATGGGCTGTTGTCAGGAGTAAGGAACCGCTACATGGAAAGCACTTGGAATAGTACCTGGCATATAGTAAAAGCTCGATAGGTGTTAGCTGTTGTTTCCATCCCCGTGTCCCCCAGGATGGAGGTAATAGGTTTGCCTCTCTGAAACTCTCTATAGCGTCTAAGATAGGGTTCTTTGTTCAGGAACCTCTTGCAAGCACCTTTTCCCCTTAAAAAATTCTGGGAATTGGTAAGGAAATGGCAAGGGGCTGGATACGTCCAAAGGAACCACTGGCACCCAAGAGAAATGGACACCAACCTCTAACCTTGACCCCTCTAGAGCTGTGCACATGGCCACGCACTTTGGGCCTGGGGTGGGGTCACCCAGCATTCCAGGCCCCACAGGAGGTTTCTCTTTTACCTTCGTGTTAGCTCTGAGTTCTTTAGAATAGTGGTTTTTACCCTCAGGGCTATAATTCTCTTTATTGCCTTCATAAGCAGCCACTCAGTTTCTCCATTTCTCCATGGGGTATTTCTGGGAGTCATATGACAAAAAGACTACAGTTTTCTATAGGAAAAATGTAAGTGCAAATTACTTTGCTAACTTAGACCAGTACCAAAGAAATTCTAGATTTAGCCAACGCTAACTTGGAAAAGCAAGGCACATCAAACAAAACATCTTTAGGCCCTTAAAATTGCTGAAAGTCATAGGATTTTAAGGATGTAGGAGGACTTATGGTCTAGTCTAACCCAGTAATTTTACAGTTAATAAAGAAGCCCAGAGATTCTAACAGTTTGCAGAATTTACATAGCTATGTAACGGAAGAACTGGGACTGGAACCCAGATCTCCTGACTTCCTAATCAGTGTTCTATTATATCACATTGTCCTTTAAAAGTTTTATAAAATGTGCATAAATGTTTAGTATGTGTAATGGAAGACCCTACTGCAGTATAAAAGTTAGATATTCAGCACATCAAAAATGTGTCTGTTACACTTGCCATAACGTAAAGGTAATATGTTAGCTCTAATTCACAATAAATATTTCATTAACACAAATGTTGCTTCTTTTTATAATTTGGAAGGGACTTGATGTGAGGAACTTACCTTGTCCAAGAAAGTTTGACACTTTAGAGAAATATTAAGAAAATTATCCAGAGGTTGTCCTCATCTGTCTTAAACTTCTTCCTCCTCTCACACTACACCCTCAATCTGCCTTTGTCAAGGCCACTGGTTATTTCCACAATGCCGAGCCCAGTGGTCTGTCCTGAGTCCTTGTTGTCTTCACCTACCAGCAGCGTTTGATTCAGTTGCTCTTACCTTGCTCACTTCATTTACTTGACTGCAGGACACCGCTCTCTGGTTTTCCTCCTACCTCACTGGCTGTTTCTGCTTTGTGTGTGTGTGTGTTGCCTGCTCCTCCCATCTCCCTGACCTCTAAAATTGAAGTACCCTGGGCTCTGTCCATGACCCTCTTTTCTTCTCTGTTTATACTCACGCTCACACTCTTGGTGATTTCATCTAGGCTCGAGGGCTTTAAACCAGTTCCAAGTTGAAGACTCCCAAATTTATATGTCCAGCCCAGCCAGACTTCTCCCTTGAACTCCAGACCCATGAATTCAACTGCTTACTTGACACCTTTACTTGAATGTCTAATAGACATCTGAAATGTACATAAATAGAGTCACATTCCTGAGCTAGCTGCTAAAATCCCCCTCCTCTTGCAGCCTTCCACATTGTGGTAGATAGCAACCCCATCCTTTGGCTCAGGCCAAAAACTTTGGCGTCCTGTAATCTGTTAGTGAGTTGAGTGTTCTCAACTTGAGTGAGTTGCTTTACCTTCAGAATATTTCCAAAACGGATCTTTTCTCACAGTTTCAGCAACCCCCACCCCTATTTAAGCCCCACCCACACTCACAGTAGCCTCCCAGGCCCCACAGATATGGTACCCCATTTCCTCTTGAACTTTGTTTTCACTACTCTTTTCCTTGTCTTCTCCGCTCCAGCCACAATGACCTCCTTGCTGTCCTTGAACACACGGGGCTCACTCTTGCCTCAGGATCTTTGAATTTGTTCTTCTCTCCCTTGGAGGCTTTTCCTCCAGATATCTTCACGGCTCATTTCTTCACCCTCCTTAGGTCCTCCTCACTCACGTGCCACTGTCTAGACCTTCCTTGACTACCCTGTTTTGAAAATTGCTAAATGCCTACGTCCTTCACTGTTTTATTTTTCTCCATAACATTCATCACCACGTACCATCTATATTTTACTAGTTTATTTTGTTATATTTTTTCCACCAAAATGAAGATCCCTGAAATCTGGAACTATACATGACACCTAGTAGGTGCTCAGTAAAGATACTTGAAAAATTGAAAGAATAAACTGCCACTCTTTCTTTATAGTTTTCAGAGGAGAGATCTGATTGAAGCCTGAATGTGACCAAAAGGTTTGTTTCCTAAAACTGATTTTATTTGAAAATATTGTCTTATTGGTAGTATGTGGGTGATGTTTTGAGTAGTGCTTCTCACTTGTTTGCCTCTGAACTCTGGCCCCATCCATCACTCCCATAGTTCTGCCAGATTTGGAGTTATCTGCTTGCCATCTTAGCTCTGAAAGGCTATCAGCTGCCAGCCTGTACCGTGTATGGTGATCATCATCTCCCCACTTCAGCTGTTTCTCTGCCACTAAATTGCCATAGAGTGATAAGACAGTAGTAACGTTCTCAAAGCCATGCCTTTCTATAAATATTTCGGAACGTCAGAGTCAGTGCTGTCACATAGGGAAAATGCCCTTCCTTCTCTGTCCCCGGAGATCACCGAGCTTTGGAGCTGGTAGGCTTTGTTTAGATTAGAATTCCAGCTCTCACATTCATCCAGCTGTGTGACCCTGAAAAGATTTCTTAAAATCTGAGACAGGGTCTGGACAGGTCACCCTCCAGCACAAGTTATCTCCCTTTGCCTTTCCTATTTACTTTCCCTTTTTTCTTCCAATCCCCACCCAGAGAAGAGACTAGATTCCTGGATTTTTTAAACCTTAAATATTGGAGTTCCCATCATGGTGCAGCCCAGACGAATCCGACTAGGAACCATGAGGTTGTGGGTTTGATCCCTGGCCTCGCTCCGTGGGTTAAGGATACAGCGTTGCTGTGAGCTGTGGTGTAGGTCACAGATGCGGCTTGGATCCTGTGTTGCTGTGGCTGTGGCATAGGCTGGGAGCTGTAGCTCCGATTTGATCCCTAGCCTGGGAACTTCCATATGCCATGGGTACAGCCCTAAAAAGACCAAAAAAAGAAAAAAAGAAACCTTAAATACAGAGATCCCTATTTGAGCATTGTCCCAGGCTTTAAATTTGTGTCCTAGGTTAATCTTATACGTTTCAGTATGATCTTTTCCCTTTAATTGTTATTAATGAAACTGTCATCTTTATGTGAACTCTGTACTGAACAAAAGCCTAGAATCTTCACTTTACAGGCATTGCAAAGTAAGATAGATATATCCTGGGTATAAGATTAAAGATGACTGCATCAGAAAACATGTGGAAAGGGTATTACAGCATTCACAGTCCTTCTCAAGATGTCATTCTTTTTCAAAGAAGTAGCAATAAACCCAGACAAACACAGCTATTATTTTCACACTTCTTCTTTTCAGTGAGTAGAAGTAAAAATTAATAATAATGGGAAAAGAACATGAATCCAAATAAGGTACTTGTATCTTCTTATATTTCTTCTCCCTCAAGCTGTTGTGAGCTGACAAATACTGCAGTTGATAAACCTCAGAGTCTTGAAACCAGGGGCAAGATAACTGTCTAGGACCCCCTTCTGTCTTTCTGTCTTATAAGGAGTTACCAGTTGTTGTCACCCTCCCATAGCTACCCTAGGGCAGTGGGACACATCCAAGGGGACTTTGTCGTTAATGTCCCTGTTCCCGCTTTTTGTATCGCCATGACCTTTCAGTCTTTTAGCATACACAGGTTGTCATAGTTGACTTTGCATTTATATACTCCCTCTCCTTAAACCTTGTGTTGATTGTAATGTGTGTAAATTAATCCATTAGGATGATATATATTATCATCAGTTCAGCCCTTTTTGATACAGTGTTTGATTCTGCATCTTTAGGAGTGAAGCAACTGGCTTGCTTTATAGGTATCACAAGAAGTCAGGGGAAAAGCTGGATGTTTGAGGAGGATGCACACATCCGTATTCCTATGACTACAACTATCATTGTTGTAGACTTGTAATTTATAGCACTTCCTGTTTACAGATACTGCTAGAGGCTCACTCTGTGACTTGAATAATGCCAACAGCTGACTCACAGAAAGAAATTCTGGTTCTTGCTGAGGGAAAAGTGCAGGACTAGGGAGCAAGAGAGCCAAACCTGTCTTGCTCTCTTTTTTAAAATGAAAAACTCCACGAATGAAAATGTTGATGTTAACATATATACAAATTAAAATTTGGACGGCCATTGCTTCTTTAGTTTTATTTATAGAAGATTCCTTAACCTTTGCTTGCCATGTTGATCAATAAAATATGGGCAAGGTGGGGGCGATGAGTGGGAGATTTGGGTTTAAGATGGAAAATTGGAATTTCTTTGTGGATGTTCCTAACTCTACTACTTCTGTTAGCTATGGAAGGAATCTTTAGCTCTTAGCTTCATTTTTTACCTTTAATAAACTGGTGCCTCTTATTTACCTACCTATCAGTACTAAGAAGAGATTCTGTATAACTTTCAGGTTTAAGATACCTGAAAGATTTATGACATTAAGTGATTTTGCTCCATATTGTTAACTTCATATTCAGAATGTTAATATTGAAAGTTCCCTTAGATTTGTGGTTATAGCAGAATACTCATGCTTCTATATGTTATTAGAACAACAGAGATCCATGGATTGTTCTGTTCTAAAGGTCAGTTGTTTTTGTTGGTGTGTTCTATATTTTTTTCCTTCTCTAATATCAAATGTAATAGTCTTCTGTGTCATATCTTATGAAAGGCTTAGAGGAAAAGTGTGTGTACATATCTCCTTAGCTGTGAGAAAACAAGTCAACCCTGTATTAAACATTGTATATATTATATTCTTAGAACCTAAGGGACACAGAATAAAAGCATATTTCTTGTTGTCTAAAAGTTTCTATATGGAGACATACAGATATTGCCTCTATATGTTTATATTGTTGTCTGTATATCTAGCTATACACACACACACGTGCACACATATATACACACGAACAGGAAACAACTAAAATTTTGATGTGCAATCACAGACTTTCTAAATGCAGACTACTGCTGGAGAGAGAGCAGAAGAGAAAGTTCTTTGAATTTGGATGCACTCATTCAACAAGTATTGATTAAGTGCCAGGTACTCACATTTGGGTCACTGAGGCTACACAGCACTGAACCCAGCAGATATGGTCCCTGTTGTGGTGGAGCATATATTTTATGGTGGAGGAAAGAAAGACAGTAAACAAACAAGTAAATGAATACAGCAGTTTCCAGTATGAATGCTACAAGAAAATAAAACATGGTAGAGGAGTGGGAAACTTTAAATTGGGTAGTCAGAGAAGATAGAATCTGAGCTGAAGCTTAAATGACAAGAAGGAATCAATAAGTAAAAATCTCAGGGGGAGGCATTTTGGGTAGAAGGAGTGAGTTGTTTTGAAAAGCCACAAGATTGGGATGAGTTTGGTGTGTTCAGGGACCAGAAGGGAAGCCGTGTGGTGAGAAGGAGGATGGCAGTAGTCGATGAAGCTGGAGATGTGGCCTGGTGCCTGACCACGCAGGGCCCTGTGGGCTCTGTCAGGAAGTTTAAGCTGTATTCAAAGTGAGATGGGATGCTATTAGAGTATTTTAAAAACATTAAAAAAAAAAGTTTTTCTTTCATTGTAGTGGAGATATAGCCAGACAAGAGTGGAAGCAGAGAGAGTGTATCCTGGAGGAGAAGTGATGGCGGCTGGGCCTTGGATGCTAGTGAGGCCAGTAGAACGCTGTGAATATCTGACTCAGGATATATGCAAAATTTGTTAATGGAGCAGATACAGGGTGTGGGGGGAGAAGTTTTTGGTTTGAGCAAGTGAATGCGTGATGATGGGGAGAGGCGGGTTTGAGGGTTGGAAATCAAGAGTTTCGTTTTAGCCAAGTTAATTTTGACATGCATGGTTCTGACTCTTACTAGCTTGACAAACACTGAATGAATTTTTTCACTGTCCTCATTTGTAAAATGGGGATGGTAATCGTATCTATGCCATATGGTTGATGTAAAAATGTAGTTAATACTGCTGAAGCACTTAATACATACTAATTTGTCAGTAAATGTTAGCTATTGCTGTTGCTACTGTTGTTAATATTACTATCAATAATAACAGTAATAATACATATCCAGATGAGATGTTGACTAGGCAATAGGATATATCAGTCTGGACGGAATAGAAGTAAGGACTGGAGATAAACTTTGATAGTTATCAGCATACTGGTGGATGTTTAAAATCATGGGACCAGACGAAGTTACCTGTGGGGAGAGAAGAGAAGATGGAAAAGAGAGGCAAGAACTGAGGAATGGCCCTCCAGTATTTAGAGGTCAAGAAGAAGCAAAGTCCATAAGGAGCTGAGAAGGAGTGGTCAAAACAGGAGAGAAACCTGAAGAGTGTGGCATCATGGAAGCAAAGTATAGAAAACGTTGAAGGACAAAAAATTGACGGTACCAAACGATGCTGAAAGTAAAGCAAGAGTAAAAAAAGCAGGATAAACCTGACCATTGGCTTTGGGAAGAGGTAACTTGATGGTAACCTTGACGAGCCATTTTGGTGGAGAGGTGAGAATGAAATCCCTTTTGGGGTGGCTGGAAAGAACGG
Source organism: Catagonus wagneri (assembly GCA_004024745.2). NCBI lineage: Eukaryota > Metazoa > Chordata > Mammalia > Artiodactyla > Tayassuidae > Catagonus > Catagonus wagneri. Next base: position 3,102,568 of record PVHT021183524.1, read on the forward strand.
AGAGGGAAGAAATGGGGCAATAAGCAGAGCAGGACAGGGGTTGGGAGATGTCTTGGGAAGGTTATTTTAATATGAAAGTATTGAAATACATTTGTATGCTAATTGGAATGATTCAGTAGAGAGGGAGAATTTTATGATGTAAGAGAGAAAGGGAGTAATTATAAGAACAAAGTCCTTGAGTAGTCAAAAAAAAAAAAAAAAAAAAAGGGTAACATCCAACAGAGATGCTGAAAGGGAGCAGAAATGCTGCTTCCATTATAGATGGAGCCAGGGCAGTATGGATGTAGCCAGAAGTAAGCCGGCAGGCAGACGTGGGGATGGAGTGACAGTGATTTTGTTTAATTGCATACCTTTTAAATTGAACTATAAGGTTGAAGTCCTTAGAGAATAAGAGAGATGCAGGAGGATTTGAAGTATTCACAGTGAGTTGAGGATCTGGACAAATGCTATAGGCAACCAAAATTGATTTTTAAAAATTTCAAAGGAAATTTGAAAGGGAAAAAAAAGGAAAGGAGCGTCCTTACATAGCAAAGACGGTCTGATATTATTTGCTACCAGTGATGAAACAGAATTATTAAAGTTTTGTCTTTCATTTTCTTCAGTAAGGAAAGGAAAAAACAAACATGGTTGAGAAGAATTGAAGCCCAGGGTGGGTAAGAGAGTCAAAGGAAAAGCAAAGATATATATGCTGCTTTAAATTAGTTCTAATCTCAGGCTCTTGCTAAATAACATCCCTAGGGACTCATGAACTTTCAGGTGTGATTTTGGAATTTTCATTTCCCATGATTTCTAGCTAGAAGGCTAATACTTGAGGTGATTTTTCTTTTCCTAAAAGGAGAAATTCTGCAAACAAATAGCAGTAGGCCTGATTTTTATCCCTAGCAAAATTCAAGAACTAGCGAGTAACCTAATGGTTTCTGAACATTTAGAGGAAAATCTATAGTTCTAATAATCAATTTGAGTTGTATAAAAATAAGTCATTCCCAAATAAATGGATTTTCTTTTAGAGTTTTGTTGGAAAATCAGGGCAGTGCTATAGAAACAGCAAGTCTTGAGTTCATCGAAATTTTTGATGGAGTTTCTCATGATATTTTAAATTTTATTTTTTAATTTACTTTTTTGGCCACCCATGGCATACAGAAGTTCCCTGGCCAGAGATCAGATCTTTACCAGAGCAACACCCTAAGCCACTGCAGTGACAACTTGGGATCCTTAACCTGGTGTATTCCAAAAAAACTCCCTCATGACAACTTTTTAAGTAAGACAAAGTGAAACTAACAGCACTAATGGCCTGAACCTAGCCAGAACCCAGATTGGAACTTGAATGCATGTGCCAGGACTCGAACCCAGCCTAAACCCAGATTGGAACTTGAACTCATGTGCTGGGACTTGAACCCATGTGCCAGGGCTCAAACCCAACCTAAACCCAGATTGGGACTTGAACCCATGGTTTTAAATTAGAATCACTCACCCAGTGTCTGGACTCACTGGGGTTCAGGTTCCTCATGCCTCCATGTGGAAGGAATTCAGAGAGAGAAAATGATAGGCAAGAAATAGATTTATTAAGATAGGACACTTGTGAGAGATGCAAGCGGACAGGCGAGGAAGCTCTGCCCTGAGGATCCGGTGGGCTACGGTTTTATCATCTAAGGGGAGTGAGGGCTGGAAAGGCCCGCCTCTTCCTTTCTGGGAGCAGTAGCTCCTCCTTGGTACTGGTAAGGTGTGTATTCAAATCAACAGAAGGGCCATCCTCAAACTCCAGCCCTGGGTCTGAATCTGAATGTAGACCTCATCCCATCCCCCACCCAGTGAGTGACCTCCACCAATCAAGCAAGCCTGCCTCATTCTGATGGCTTTTTTGAGCAATTTATTAACTTACAGTGATCTCCCAACCACCCCTAGATTTCCCCCTCTATGTTCCTTTATTGGGACTTTTACAACTACCTGTATCTACTCCATCCCTATCAAAAGGAAGAGCTAACATTTAAGTCCGTGTGTGTGCAAGGTGCTTAATAAGATAGTACAGTTACAGTCAGAGTGCTGGTTCCTGAATCAGTGACCCCCACTTCGCTTGGCCTCACAGGATTCTGATCTAGGCCCTGACCTGCTAAGGGTCTTCAGAAACTTAGGTAAAAACAAAGTGGGTGTGTGGAGAGAACTGATGTAGTAGATGACAGGGTCACAGGACTAAATCAGCTCAGTGACTGGATAAGCTGTATTATTTAAGTTATTTAGTAACCAATCATTAGTTTGTTCATTTTTGCGTCGTTATTGAGAGCTTTGTGTCAAATACTCTTCTTGGTATTGGGAATACCTGGGAAAACAAAGAGAAAAGAGTCAAGGTCTGGCCTTCAAGGGACTTAAGCTTGTGCTAAAAGAATGCATTAATAGAGCAGTTTTTAACATGAGGAGTATACAGAGGTCTTTGGGGCCTAAGGAGGGGAGAAGTCAGTTCAGCCAAGGTGCTGTTCCATGTGTGCTGCTTTTTCTTCCAAGGGCCTAAAGCCTGCAGAAGAGCCATCTTCAAGTTCCTCTGCCCCCTTTTAAAAACTCCTTTACAAAGCACCTCTTGATATTTAAATATCAGGAATGTATTTCATTAATCTTTGCAGCCCCACTTTTTCTGTCCATCCTCACTCCCACCACCCTCAACAAAGCACCCTTCCCAGAACCTCTAACCTTGGGAGTAGCTGTTCTTTGTTCCTCAAACCTTTGAAGGGACCTGTTACCTCTTCTTATGCAAATATAGAAAAGTACCCTCACTTATGCAAATGTTGAACATTAGCACTTCTTAGTGCCCGGGAGCAATGTTCCCTCAAACATTACATCGTTCTGGAGTAACAAACTATGAAGGTTAAGTGAACAAGAACAGTTTAATCTTATAATCAAATAAGACTTACTGTAGTTAATGCAAACCACATAGTAATAACAATAATAATAATATACCTTATCATTATTGTGTTGCATTGTAATTAGTCAAATAGAGAATGGTTGGCCTAAGAGAATGCAATTAGCATTTCTCTTTTGCGCAAAAGTATCTTTGTGTGTTTTCTCTTCTTTTGGCTAGTCCTCTATTATCTATAATTATCTTTCTATTGACAGTTTTTCTGGAGACCAGTGTAATAGAATCCTTTTTGGGCACTCATAAACACACACACGATTACTTGGGCACGCAGGTTAGAGAAACAAAGCTCTGGTACTTACTTGGAGCTGTCTAGGATTCCGCTTCTCCCTTCTAGGGAGATGTCTTTCCTGTGTGTGGGTAATCCATGCATAGATGGCTGTTCTTGCTTCCCTAGTGTGCACTTGTCTCAACTCTCACTGTACGCTGGAATCTATAGGGATCTTTTATGTCCCCATGCCTAGACCCCGCCCCACTAGGAATCTGACTAAATTGCCTCCGTGGGCCTGCCATCAGTATTTGAAAAGAAAAGAAAACAACTCTTCAGGTGTTTTTAATATGCAGCCATGGCTGACCATTAACTGTACAGAAAGGTACAGTGTCCGGGAGGGGCAGTGTGAGCATCCTGTTGCTGCTGTAGAGAGGTCATGCCAGCCTAGGATGTAGGTGCTGAGCACAGAAAACTGCACCTGGCACTCTAGGGACACCGGGAATTGACGCTTCTGGTCAGATAAATATCCCTTAAATAAGTGAATGATGAGGATTGGATGGTTCTCTCTCCTAGTCCAGACATTGGACATTGGACCATATCAGAATTATTCATTATTTCCTGCTACACCCAAGAATAGGCTCGTGGCAGCTCTACACAGCCCCTCCTCTTCTCCTGGAAGTTCATTGTGACCCTCCTTTTTATAAAGGCACCATGAATTCTTTTGGATTTGGCTTCTGGGGTAGGCTTGCCATTAAATCCAATGTGAATTCCTTCTCATACTCTCATCTTGCACATGCCTTTCACATAGAATCTCGGAGCTTGAAGGACTATAATTCATCCTTCTCATTTTTTAGATGAAACAATGAAACCTGTAGAGACAATGTACTGCCTAATGTCACACTAATGTATAGGTGTTAGAATAAAAATGAAACCCACTTCTTTTGGCTGCAAGTTCATTGCTTTTTCTATACATCATACTGTCTTCTTGTATATTCTTCTGAATATTTTCAGTAGACAATATCTCTATATTTGGAAGATAGATTAACTTTTGGAAACTTTTGTAACCCATTTTGATTCAAGTCCAGTAGGGTGGGAAATCTACCTAATACTGGTGGTCCTTAATTGACAGAAAATTTACAGTGAGCTGGAGCTTTGTCATTGAGCCAGTTGTGGGGCGTTATTACATTTTTTCCTGTATTGCAGAGAATTTTTCAGCTGCTTCAGAATTTCTTGCTTATAAACTGAATGGACAGTATGACCTTGTGGGATGAATTTTGAATGGACTGTACCATCTGCTTGCTGATGCCTGAAGTTCTTTTAAAGGAGAGAAAGATTTTCATTCCACAATTAGAAAAGGCTTAAAATGCAAATGCCTTTGAGACATAACCCATTGAAATTCATTCAGTCATTCACAAGTCAATCAGTGAGTATAAAAATAATACTAATGGTCCTCACTTATTTAATTCCTCTTAGGTGCCTAGCTCCTAGTTGCTTTGCATACTCATCTCTAGTAATTTATACAAAAAGTTGAATGTCAATATTATTTCTATTTTACCCATAAGGAAACCAAGCTTCTGAAAGATCAAGTAACTTGTCCAAGGTCATGCAGCCAGTAAATGAAAGTGCTGAACATGGCATGGATCCTGTGATGAACAATTTAAAAATATAATCATTTATTCATCTTGGATCTATAGTCCAACAGATCTGGATTAAATTTTTAAGATTCCAAAAACTTCTTTTCTTTTGTCTTTTGTTCTTTTAGGGCCACAACCGTGGCATATGGAGATTCCCAGGCTAGGGATCTAATCCGAGCTGTAGCTGCCAGCCTACGCCAGAGGCACAGCAATGCCAGATCCGAGCCATGTCTGCAACCTACACCACAGATCACGGCAACGCCAGATCCTCAACCCACTGAGCGATGCCAGGGAACCCGCAACCTCATGGTTCCTAGTCAGATTCATTTCTGCTGTGCCACAATGGGAACTCCCCAAAAACATTCTTTTAATCCACTTTATTATATGATTTATTAATTTTTTTTATTGTATGACAACTACAGAATCCCAGTGCTAACTTTTATCCATTGACCTCACAGATTTCGAGTTTTGTTAACTGTGTTGGCTTTCATTGCCAAAATAAACAGGAATTTATTTATATTGACCTATTTGGCATTAGTGTGTCCTTTGGTCATCTTAGGATAATTTATAAAGGAGTTAATGGATTTTGATAAAAATCACTTAAACCCCTAAAGGATATCAGGATACACCTATACCTAGAAAACCCTGGTATCATAATTAGGTGGGCAAGTCATGACATCTCAGGCAGGTTTTCAAATGGGGATAGTCTCAGGGATCACCTTGAGTGAATTTTGTTTTTTTACAGAAGACTCAGTCTTGGATATTAAATCCCCATTCACTAAGGAAGAGAGCCACATTCTTATTTCATTTAGGACATTGGTTCTTATCCTTAGCAGCGACAACATCCCCCTTTTATAAGAAACATTATGTAATGGCCCTTACCATCCTGAAATAAAATTCGTGGAAAATATAACCTACCCACAAAAATAAATTTTAAAAAATCAATATAATATAACCCCAACTGTTTTTTTTCCCCCCCAGTGGAATTTAATAGGTTGATTCTAAAGTTTATATAGAAGTATAAAGGGTCAAAAATAACCAAGTCACCTATGAAGAAGAAGAGCAGGGTGAAAACACTAGCTTTACTAGCCATCAGGACTGCCAGGAGGGGGCACCTGAGGGGTTTCTGGGTGCTGGATAGGATTTATTTTATAATTGTTTGCTGAATTGTACCTTTATACTTCATCCATTTCTCTGTATGTTTATATCACAATGAAAAGGAGGTTTGAATAAATCAATATTATGCTCTGGCTGTGGCATAAAGAAGAAATGAAAGGAAAAGATGTAGACTGGAAGATAAAAAGTGCTCCCACCGATTTCTAGAATACCTCCTGGAGTGATTCCAACCCCTGTTGAAAACCTCTGATTTAGAAAATTAACTTGATGGGGAGCTTTTACAGCTGTGTTTGATGGCACTGGTTTTTTGTTTAGCAGTTGAGTTGTTTCTTAATTAGTTATCCTAAGCCCCTCAGATTGTATTCTGAACCCATTACCTCTGATCTATAAATGGAAACTGAGAGCAACTGATTATTTTCAGAGGCAATATATTTTAGGTCAAGCTTTCTGTATTTTAATATTTATACTCCCCATCCCTTTTTTATTTTTTTTCTTTATAGACATACCCTGTACTTTCATAATGAACTTAATTATTTATTCCTTTGATAATTTAATTTTGGTCAGAACTTCTAGCATCTAGCTAATGACTTAATATTTGGTGCATCTCAGAACTCAGCAGAGTCTACCTCTCATCCATTAATCTGGTGAGGGATGGAGATGTTAAACATAGCATTATTATAATTGGCCATATTACTGTGTACCACCTAAATCTTTCGCTCTATGTACCTTTATCCCAAGGCCAACACACAGAAGCAGACATCTTTGAGATGGGCAGTCCCATCTATAATGCAGCCTAGGACATATATGTGTGTATCTGTATACACACACACACACACACACACACACACAAAGGCAAGTGTTAAAAAGATTAGAATTAAATTTAAAACCAAAACCTATGTTCAAGGCCAAATGGATAAAATAATATTTCCATCTAAATAATTTTGCCTTCTAAAACTGTTTTCTAAAACATTTTTATTATTAAATATACCTTAAGATACAATAAAAAGAAACAAGAATCTTAGAACTTTCATTCAGACTTATCACTGTGTTTTACCTTATTCAGCAATTCTAAGATCTTTCTAAAATTTGTGCTTTTTTTCTATGCAGCTTTTGTGAAAACTTTTTTCTGTCATCGTCACAGGTATCAGTTTTAATCATTGCATGGTGCTCCCATCTTTATGATAAAACCCTACTCCCATCTTTATGTTAAAACCCTACCTCTTGGTGATCTTGGATTTAACAAGTCAGAAGCATTCGCAAAGGTCCATGATAAGGAATTTTACTGAGGCACAAGTTTAGGTCACTGCTTGGTGTTGCACCACAGGCGTCAAAGAGCTTCCTAGCTAGGGGGTGAGCAAAGTCCCTTGCCCAGCATCGTGTTTGAGTGCCACCTACTGGTCCCCTAGTGCAAGGTCACTTTTACAGTTAAAGAAACATACCCTGGCAGAGTACTAGATATTGTCACCATAGTAATGGTGTAGAATTGTGTTCATCTTAGTGACAAAATTGGCTGCATTAGTCTTAAAATAGTTGTAGTCTTGTAGAATAATTAAAAGCTTAGAAAGATTAAACATTTTTTTCCACCTTATTTGTCAGGGAAATGGATGTTGTCATCGACTTCAGAACGTGTAGATTTATGGGTACCTTGGGTTAAATCAGATTTGACTCTTTCAAGCAGGTCTAATATAATTTATTTATGTTCCTTTGTTGTTGGCATTTAGTTTGTAGAGAAGGAAGATTGCTTTGAGTGTCATAAAAAGTGTTAAAATGTTTTCTCTTAACATTTCTAAGCCAGTTATTTTAGGATCTTCCAAAATGAGTATTTTTCTCTTCTTTCTGGACTACATCATACTCTTTGTTATTTTAATCACCATGAATTTGACATTTCAGCCCAAGTAAAAGAGATTAATCAGAGGGTCTCGTAAATATGAAATGTTTCTGAATTATAAGCACTATTTTTGTAGCAGTTTTATTGAGATATAACTCATATACCATACACTGTATTCATTTAAAGTATATAATTCAGTGTTTTACATATATTCAGAGTTGTACAACCATCACTGTTAATTCTAGAACGTTTTCATTGCCCCCAAAAGAACTGTGCCCTTTAGCTATCGTCCTCCCAATTTCCCCCGCCCCCCTGCCCTGTGTCAGGCAACCAGCCACCAATCTTTCAGTCTCTGTAAGTGTGCCTGTTCTGAATATTTCATATACATGGAATCACAAGTGATACTTTGTGGCAGACTTCTTTCACTTAGCATGTTTTCAAGGTGCCCCTATGTTGTAGCATGATACACGTACAGTAGTTCTTTCCTTTTTATGGTCAGATAATATTCTATCACATAGATAGGCCACATTTTGTTTATAAATTCATCATTTGAAAGTAGGGTCCTTCAAGAACTTGAAATTCCTGACCTGAGAACTTTCTTGGTAATAAGTATGGATGTGGGAAGATTTGTCCGTAATCATCCTCCATAGAGGATAATCAGTGAATGGAAAGGGTGTCCTGACCTTTTTCCAAAGCTCTTCTTGGAACAGAGGGTGCAAGCAAAAATTAAATCTATTCAGAATCAGCCCCAAACAGAGTCCCCTTTGGGCCATCAGGATGGTGGGAGGGGGTGCAGAGAACATGGGGCTTTATCATATTGAAACTCAACTAGGTCTAATCACCATAGATCTTAAGTAAAGGTGTAGGATCACCATCTAAAAATATTATGAAATACATGAACGAAAAAAATAGTATTTTAAAATAAAGTGCAGATACATATACAGTGCATAGAGAAATAAATAGCTGTGTTACTGAAATTTCATTGGGGAGTAGAATTAGGAGGGAAATGTCTAAAAAATCTCCTTAGAAGGGACAATAATGGAAAACATGTTAAGAAATACTGTCATAAGGAGTTCCCTGGTGGCTTAGTAGGTTAAGGACCCAGCATTTTCAGTACTGTGGCTCGGGTCACTGCTATGGTGTGGGTTCTATCTCTGGCTTAGGAACTTCTGCATTCCGCAGATGTGGCCAAAAGAAAAAGAAAAGAAAAAGAAATACTGCCATAAGAAGGAAAATCATTATTCTAGAGGGACCTGGGAAATTTCAGGCTCCGTTTGGGGATTTTCCTAAGGATCTCTAACAGCAACTGGAAAACTCACTAACTCAGTCACATTCACACACACATGCACTCTCTTCCTCCCCACCTTCTTTACCTCCTCTCTTTTTAGGATTGAGGGTAATGAGATGGAGAAAAGGACCAGAAGATGTGTGGTTAGATAAGTCTGGACTGTCTGATTTGTAAATGGACAGCCTTATATACAATTAGGCCAGTTTCTGCATCTGGGCCTTAACACATTTACATGATAGTTGTGCAACCCTAAACATATTTCTCTCTATACTTAGAGTCAGAAAGAGTGATTTTGTGTAATTTATTTCCCTTGGAAGGCTCATCTCATACCAACACTTTTGTTTCATCAAGATCCTTTATATTTTTCCCTTAAATTTTCAAGGTGGTTAAATCTTATTCTTTATGGGCCATAAGCAAAGACATAAATGATAATAGAAAAAAAACATTCTTCAATTATAGCAGGAAAGAGTTCTAGGGTATATTGTTCAGCTGCTTTCTTTTCCCATGGTAGAAAGCTGATAAATGTCTTAAAAGGTTTTCCATTTTTTTTTTTTTAATCTTCCCCTTTGGGAAAAAGTAAGCTGTGATGATCAGTTACCCAAAACAAATGGTATTCATATTGTGGGAAAGTGAAAAAGTCGACTAAAACTAATATTCGTATACTTATTTATTCAACCAAATGTCTGAATACCACTTATTTGTCAACACTTGTATTAGGTTCTGGGGCATAGAGGTGAAGAAGACAAAGTCTCACCCTCAAAGAGGTTATATTCTAGGCAGAGGAAATAGATTAAAAAACAGTCAACCCTTTCATCTCAGTGAGATACGTGGAACAATAGAGAGAGTCCTAGGCAGTGTGAGACACCAGAGGAGGTGCGTAACTTCACCAGGTGGGCTGACACAAACACTACCTGGTAGGTGCTGCCTTTGCAGGTAGGGCAGGTGAGGTGCAGAATCTGAGCTACAGAGGATGAGAGAACATAGCTTCTCAGTCTTGGGCAGACCAGTTATTTGATACTCTTTCTAGAAATAAATTAATAGTACTCTAGAGCTGCTGAGGGCTGTAGAAGATAAGGACTTTGCTCTCTGGTGACTGTCCCAGATGAGCCTTCCCAGCCATGCTCTGTAGCTAAAGGTATAGACTTTTTTTTTTTTTTTAACCCAATTCAGTACCTATGCATGCCACGCAAGAATTTTACTTCTCCCCAGCCTTCCCACATCTCGATGTTTTCTTCCAACCTTGTACAGTTCTTGGTACTTTGGAATTCTGTTCAGTGTAGTTTTCCTCCATCTCTTCACATTTCTAGCAATGTTTAGTCCCCAGCAGTGTTATTAAACATTGTATATGCTCCACATAGCCAATCTCTGTTCTAATAGGGCTTTATAGGTTCTGTTAGGGGTGTTTGAACTTGTTCCTGAAGTCATTGAGGAGTCATTTGGAGAAATATGATCAGGGGAGGGATGCTTTAGTTTTTGTTTTTGAGGATTCCTCTGGTAGGGTAGCAAGCATCAGTGGATAGGAGTGAAGTTGGATGAAGATACCAAACTAGAAACAGAAAAACCAGTGGGAAATTGTGATCATAGTCTAGATTAAGTAGGATGAGGTTGTGGTAATGGGGATGAAAAAGATGAAAGTTATTTATGTGATAAATGCAGTAATAGTTTAGGGACTAATTGACTAGAAATGGAGGGTAATTCTCCAGCTCCTGCCTTGGTTGATGGATTAGTTTCTTGATGCTGCTGTAACAAGTTACCACAAATTTAGGGGCTTAAAAACACCATGAATTGATTGTTGTAACAGTTTCAGAAGTCAAAAGTCTGAAATGAGTCACTTTGAACTAAGATCAAGGTATCAGCAGTGGTATGTTCCCTCCTGGAGCCTCTAGGGAAGAAACTTTTTGTGGGGTTGGGGGGTTCTTTTACCCGATTCTAAAGGCTGCTTACATTCCTTGACTCATGATCCCCTTCATCTTCAATGCCAGCGATGGCTGGTTGATTCTTTCTCATATCTGACTCCAGATCTCTGTTTTCCTCTTTCACATTTAAAGACCTGGTGATTCACTGGTCCTACCCTGATAATCTAGAATAATCTCCCCACTTCAAGGTCAGTTAATTCTGATTTTTCAGGAACCTAGTGTATTGACAGGTTCTGAGGATTAGGGAAATGGACATCCTTGGGAGGGGGCATTACTCTGCCTGCCATAGTGTCTGTGAAGACAGAAGTGCCCTTGCTATGTCAAAAAAAGAAAATTGGAGTTTCTGTTGTGGCACAGTGGAAACGAATCTGTCCAGTATCCATGAGGATTCAGGTTTGATTCCTGGCCTCGCTCAGTGGGTTAAGGATCCGATGTTGCCGTGAGCTGTAGTGTAGGTCACAGATGTGGCTCGTATCTGGCCTTGTTGTGGCTGTGGTGTAGGCCGGTGACTACAGCTCCGATTCAACCCCTAGCCTGGGAACTTTCACATGCCATGGGTGTGGCCCTAAAAAGACAAAAAAAAAAAAAAAAAAAAAGGAAAGGAAAATGTTTGGGGTGAGCAAAGAGTTGATAATTTCTGTCTTAAGTATTTGGGGTTTAAAGTGCCTGTGAAACCTTCCAGGGGAAATGTTCAGTAGGCAATTGGAAGTGTGGGTCTGAAGCTTAGTAATTATTAATTTGGGTGTTCTTAGTGTAAGGATAGTAGCTGAAGTAATGATTACAGATGAGATTGCCTAGGATGGGTATATAGAGTGAAAAACAAGAGGAGGCCAGGTGGGACTCTTGGGGAACACCTGAGTTTAGGGAAAAAATAAAGGAGAAGGATCATGCATCAAAGAATAAGATACTGATAGCAAACAAAGGAAGAAGCAGGAAGAGTAAAAGGAAAGAATGGTGTCACAGAAGAATGCACAGCAGTCAGCAGGACTAAAAGAAAATCTGAACAGGTCTAGTAGACTGGTGGGGGCGGCAGGCCAGTGGCAGAAGAAAAGTAGAGATTGATGTGAAAGAAAGGAAAGAGGAAGGGCAGTAACCAGAGGGAGGATATAAGCTTGAGAAAAGTTTTTATTAAAAAAAAAATTATGGTTGGGAAAAATGATGAATTCGGATCAGCAGGGCCTTGTGACTTGCATCCTCTATTATCCAAAGAATTAGTAAAATTTATTGGTAGAGCCACTGTTTAGCTATTATTTTTGAGATGCCATGGAGCACAAAGACAGCTATTAAAAAAAACTAGAGAGTAGCTTCTGGATGACCCCAGTCATTACAGATATCTTCCTATTCCAGATAGCAGGGAAGGTATTACAACATATCCTCAAACAATCCACTTAAAATGAGCACCTAGACAAATACCAGGCACTGAATGGCAATGACTGTGTTTCTGCAAATGGCAAACTTTGTCAGTTGTTGAGTCTCCTTCAGTGATAGGCCACGAATAGAAAGAGGAGGTAGTAAATGTAACACCTAAACTTTGATGAAACCTGGAGGTATTCTATATTGTATGAATGTTAAGTGTGCTTATTGCTGGCATAGTAGCTACAACGACAGTATTAATCACTTTGTTAAGTTTATCTGTGAGCCAGGCATTGTGCAGAATACGACAGATACCTGGTTGTTCAATCTTCACAGCAGCCCCATCAAGTAAATACTATATTATTATTCTCATTTTATAGTTGGGGAGCTTCTCAAAGGTCACACAGTAAGTCAGTGGGACAGAAAGACTGAATCAGTCATCAAGGAGTGGCTTCTAATCTGAACTCTGTTTAATTAAAAAAAAAAAGTGGCTCTGTAACTGTGGGCAAGTTCCAGCATAGGATGGTGCACTGCTCTTTTCCTTTGCTTTTTTTAAAGAATGAAACTTCTAGAATGCTCGTAAAGGAAAATGACACTTAAAACTAACATGTTACACTATGCACCAGTCATATGATATTCTCAGAAAATTATGTCCCTTTTTGATCTCTGTATTTTGACAAGTGATGAGTAATTGCTGGTCTGGAGAACAACCCAGATGATTAATTCGTTAAAAAATAAGCTCTCTGAAAAATCTAAAATAAAGCTTGCATACTGGAGGTCTAAACAGTGGCATTTTTCCTTGGCCTGTACAGTGTAAAGGCACTGTAATGGAATTTCCTCTCTTAAAAATTGGGGAATTTCCCATAAAAATCCCTATCACCAGCTGCTTTTGACAAATAGGAAGCCTTCTCAACATCGGATCCGCGTTTACTCTTGGCTACAGTGAGTATATGTGTATGTCCTCCGTATGGCTTCATCCTCCACTCAGGCCACCCACATGAACATCTCAGTTTGCTGTTCCTCCCTTAAGCCATGTGGCTGGGTAGGAGTCTAACTTTGAGAAAGAAAGCTTTTTAAAAGAGGGCTATTGTCCTCTAGCAGTTTTAGTTAAGACAAAGAAAAGAGGGAATTAAGAAGAAGGGAGGAAGGGAAGATTGAAAAGGGAAGGAAGAAACTTAATTTAAATCAAAAAAAGAATTTGGTGGAGTTCCCATCATGGCTCAGTGGTTGACCAGAATCCATGAGGACGCAGTTTCGATCCCTGGCCTTGCTCAGTGGGTTGGAAATCCAGCATTGCTGCGGCTGTGGTGTAGGCTGGCAGCTGCAGCTCTGATTTGACCTCTAGCCTGGGACCCTTTTATATGCTGTGGGTGCGGCCCTAAAAGAAAATAATAAATAAATAAATTAAATAGGAGTTTGGTAGCAATAAATGATTTCCCAAGGCCTAGGTAGCTGGCAGCAGGGACGCGCATTGAGCAACCCCAATGGGAGCTACTTTGTAGCCCACGGGAAATGTACAGCCATATGCAGTGGACTGGACTGGGAATTTCTAAGGCTATTTACAAAATTTCCAACTGTGAAATTTTTTATGTAACACAAATGACTGCTTGTCCTGTAATACCTGTCATGTGGTAGCAGGATCTCATCCTCTCCATCAAATGTCCCCTCCAAGCAGCGTTTACCTGCAACACATGAGAGGCGTGTTTCCCCAGAACCTTGCCAAGAGTATGCTTTTCAAACTTTTGGAAATCTGGTTGGTGAGATATCTTTATTTTTCTTATTGGGGCACTGGAGAAATTGAACATATTTTCAGGTTCTAGGGAGGCTTGGCAAATTTTCTTTTAGTAAACTCTGCTCATCTCCCCCAGTTTTCTACATGAGTTTTAGGAACTTTTTTATTTTTAGGAGTTCTTTTAGATGTTAGGAATATTAACATCTGTTATGATAGAGTTGAGGATGTTTTTTCTTAATTTGTTATTTGTACTTTTTCTTATGGAGTTTTGTTGCTTTTTTTTTTTTTTACTATGTAGAATTTTGTTTATTTTTTATATAGTCAAGCATACCAGTCTTTTTCCTTTATGCATCTGGATTTTAGTTACTTAAGAAACATTTCTCCACGCCCAAATGTAGAGGAATTTACCTGCTATTTTTTCCCTGCTTCTTTTTTTTTTTTTAAGATACGGATACTAGTCTGATTATCTGCTGTGCCACAATAGGAACTCCATATTTTCCTGGTTCTTAATTTTTTTTTTCATTTTTTTGAATTTAAATCTGATACATTAGGATTTGCATTTGTGTATGGTGTGAAAAATGTTAATCCAATGCCACTTATTAAAAAGTGAGGCTTGGAGTTCCTGTCATGGCTCAGCGGTAATGAACCCAACTTGTATCCATGACTGTTAAAGTCTGATCCCTGGCCTCGCTCAGTGGATTAAAGATCCGGTATTGCCTTGAGCTGTGGTGTAGGTCACAGACATGGCTTGGATCCTGCATTGCTGTGGCTGTGGTGTAGGCTGGCAGCTGTAGCTCTGATTTGACCCCTAGCCTAGAACCTCCATGTACTACAGGTATAGCTCTTAAAAAAAAGGAAAAAAAATGTCTTTTACAACTCTTGACCTGAGATGTTAACTCTATTGTATAATATGCATATATTTTCATATGTAATTTTGTCCTGTATTTTACTATTTTCTACTTTATTCCATTGAGCTTTTTTCTTCAGGTGCTCGTATTACATTGTTTTATTTATAGAGCCTTTATGATTTAGTTGAATACTTGCTTTTCTATTTCAAGGTTTTCCTGGCTCTCCTTGCCCAGTTGCCCTTCCAAATTAGCCTAATTATCAACTTGTCTAATTCAGAGTGGCGGGGAGGGGAAGGGGTAGGATAGATGGTATTTTTGTTGGGATGTTGTTAAGAATTAGAGAGTAGTAATATTCTATGATTTGAGTCTTCCTTTCCAAGAATATAGTGCATCTTAACGTTTGTTCAAATCTAATTTTACGCTATGTTCTTTCTTTCACATGTTGACCCTTAGTTTGGGCCAGGTTGAATTGGAAGAGCTTACCTAACCAACAGAATGTGACAGGAGGTCTCAAGAAGGAGAGGTTGGGCTGGAGAAATATGCTAGGAACTATTTTCATTAGTCGTATATGACTTCATCATTTAAAATGACCTTTTCATTGTCGAATACTATTGGATCTTTAAGTTCCTCAGTAAAAAATATTTAGTTCATAGTAGATAAATGACCAGGTAACATTTTAATATTTTCTTTTCAGTGAAATAAATGTTTTAGGGCTGTTTTAATATCCCATGTAGCACAATTTTTTGGTTTCATGGAATAAAACAGTTATATTTTTGAGACTGTTTCATTGACTACATTTTCATTTTTAACTCCAAGATGAAAAGATAGATGTTTTGGACTTTATCAACTATACAAAAAAATTCAAATAAAAATCCTTGGTGTTTTTTTAACTCATTAGTTTCATAGAGCAAAGAAAATGATAGTGTTTGTTAGTGAAAACTCGTTAATATGCTCTAGCCCAGAAAATGTAATCGTTCGGCTTAAAAACTTGATAGTTTTTGGAACTGGACTCACTTTATGGAGATGACTAGATGAATTAGAGTTATGTCTTGCTTTTTGTTTTATACTCAGGAAATCACACACACATACAATCACCCCTAATGTTAGATAGTCTAGGGGTAGCTTTTTTTTTTTTTCCAGTCTTTTTAGGGCCGCACCTGTGGCATATGGAGGTTCCCAGGCCAGGGGTTGAATCACGGCTGTAGCCGCCGATCTACACCACAGCCAGAGCAACGCGGGATCCAAACCACGTCTGCAACCTACACCATACCCCACAGCAACACCAGATCCTTAACCCACTGAGCAAGGCCGGGGGTTGAACCCGCATCCTCATGGATACCACTTGGGTTCGTAACTGAGCCAAGATGAGAACTCCTGGAGGTAGCTTTTTAAAGAAATTCTTAATCAGAAAAGTAAGCAGAAGTTATGAGCATCTCATTTTCTGTATTTTAGCAAATATTTTTACAGATTTTTTAAAAAAAGACCTGCTGACTACTCTATCTTATGCATTCTCTTCTTTTTCAAAACTAGTTAACAGACATTAAACCTTTGTAGGCAATCTCAGGAAGTGATGCCATAGTGTTGCGGATTAAGCTTGCTTAAGGAATTAGGTGTAATTCCCTTTTCATTATAGTCCACCACCAGCTCTTTCTCTTTTGTATAGTTGTCTAGATATCTTTTTTTTTTCCTAGCACCAGTACCCTGCAGGAGTACCAAAAGCAATAGAATCTGATACCGCTTTCCCTCTAGATACTTGCCTTGGGCTCTATGTGTGCTGAGAATGAAACAGGGGTAGGAGGGGTGATAGAAATGCTCCTACCTTTAGCTTTAGTTTCAGAGAGAGAGGGGTAAAGACAAAAGCAATAGGAAGTCCTATTGTCAGCAAGGCTTAGGAAATAAATAAAACCATTGCCTCTTCTTTGCATATGTCTCTTTTCTTTGTGAAGTCTCTGTAGAATTTTTCTTTGGAGTATGTATAGCTTGTATGTATAGCTTCTTTGTTAGATGGTTTTTCAGGAATTTTTCTTGTTAAGTCAATAGGCAGACATAATGATCCTCATGACTATATCTCTTGATGCAGGGCAAAATATGAATGCAGTTATCTTAGAAATATTTCAATCCAGGCAGAAGAAAAACAAAGCTTTCCTTTGATCATACATTTGATCAGAGTAGGCCAACTCAGGTCTTTGAATGCAGGGATTCTTGACTGGACCTGGATGTATAGGCAAGCAACATGGAATTTGTTAGTCTTCTAATGGAATCCAGTTTTGATAATCATTTGCATAGTATTTTAAAGGTTTCCTATTGATTATCTTGGTAGCCATAAAAATAGGAAAACCTGTGTTTGTGCAAATATCCTTGGGAAAATAAAATAACATTTTGCTTTTTGTTGAAAACAATCCTTTTACTCATTTATTCCTGCATATTTCTTCAGATTTAGCCACCTAACCTATCTCCCTGTTTGTTTAAATTAGAACTGAAGGGGAGCTGTCTCGAGGCACAGCCAGTGAAGGATCTGATATTATCCCTGAAGTGGCTTAGGTCACTGCCATGGCGCAGGCCCAGGTGCAGGTTCCCTGGTCCAGGAACTTCAACATGCCACAGAGTAGCCAAAAAAAAAAAAAAAAAAAAAAAGAAATGAAGTTGAACATATTGAGAAAAAGACTTTAAATTCATGCGCAGAATTCTTCAGAACCCCATGCAGACGACTTCAGGGGATGCTGCAAATTGTAAACAGAAAGAACTGTGGCTTGCCTGCTCCTTGTCCTGAATCACTTATGGCTAGGCTTGTGCATGAGCATCAGAAAGGGTAAACACACCTGATAATTGATCTTGAACATAACATTTCAAAGACTCAGAATTCAAAATTGATCCCCCACCAAAAGAACTTCCTCTCTTATTGCTCAGAAATGATCTTTCGATTTCAGCTCATTCTGAAAGTACCATTTGAATTGGACTGGGAACAAATGTTGAAATTTACGGAAAACAATTCATTGCTTAATATCCGGCAATTTCATTTTATTATGTGATCAACAGATGTGTTGTAAGTTGGATTCAAAATGAAAATAAAGTTGAAACAGTTAAAGTATGGTCACTAAATCATCTTCCAGGCTTGCAGGAAAATAAAATGAAAACCTGAGAAATTCTTAAATGTAACAGATTTTTATTCTGTGTTTTCTTTGTTGACTCTCATCTCTGTCCACTTGGCTTTTTTTGCATGTTTATTTATAAAATCAGGTAGCAGGAACAAAGAATTTGGACTTTGAAGACTGCATTTCTGGCCCTGGCACTTCTACTTACCGGTCATATGAGTCCTTCTCAGACTGGTCACTAAGCTTCCTTGAGCAAGGTGGTAAAAGTACCTGTCCTACTCCCCTCACCAGGCCCATTATTGTTTTCAGATGATATAATACATTTGGAAACATTAATTTCCCCCAGTGTCATTTCTTTTAATGAGGTCACACATCTAGCAGTAGCCCTTTAATCGTCTCCTTTTTTTGTTTTTTGGCCACCCCTTGGCATATGGAGTTCCTGGGCTAGGGGTCAGATCCAAGCCACAGTTGAGACCTATCCTGCAGCTGCAGCAATGCATGCTCCTTAACCCACTGTGCCAGGCCAGGGGTCGAATCTAAGTCCTGGTGCTGCAGAGGCACCGCTGATTCCCTTGTGCTACAGAGGGAACTCCACGTCCTTTGATCTTCTGACACTGTTTCTGAGGGTAAGACTATCAGAAAACTCTTTTCCCAGTCCTTCTACTACCACCAAACACTCTAGAATTGGGAGTGCCAAGCCCTTACTGCAAGAAAATTTAATTCCCTAATCTAAGAGGACTTTCCAAGTGCCAATTCTGACAAGAAATTTAATGAAATGGTAATTCCCATACAGTGTGATGGGACTTGCTTGTACTTGCTGATAGTCGCTAGAACTTGGAGATTTTTAGAAATCAATTCTCAGACTGTAGATCAAAATTTCCAAAGTACTTACAACTTGGCAAAAGATTTTGCCTTTGGTCTGTGGTGATGCTCCTTATGGTTACTCTTTTCTGGAACTCTAAAATGGTAGAGCTGTGTCGGAACCAAGGATGTGTAAGAAGCCGCTAGGACCCCTCTTGACCGAGTTTCAAAGCATTTCCTTCAATGTCTTCACTGCACTTAACCTAACAACCTATGAATGCCTGTTGCATCTAGGCTCAGATTCCGGGTTAAGAGGTCCACAATTTAGTCCACCTGAAGGGTAGCTTACTAATATCCCTCTCTCCTGGATCCTTTGGCACTCTCACCAATATTATTGAGCTCCGAGACCTATACTTCATCCCACTCCCCAACATGCTTTCTCCCACATAAAAAACTTTTAAAAATTTTAATTTGTAACTGTTGCAAACATGTGACATGTAGGATGACTAATTTAGAATTAGTCTAAACACTGAATTGTTTAGCAGTTTTAAAATCACCAAAATATTTGAATTAAAATGGAAACTCAAGTAGGCTTTATGGCTACTTTTCCTAATTGCACTGACTTCTGTTTAAATGAAGATATTCAGCTTTAGAAATTATGGACAAGGAGTTCTCATCATGGCGCAGTGGTTAACGAATCCAACTAGAAACCATGAGGTTGTGGGTTCAATCCCTGGCCTTGCTCAGTGGGTTAAGGATCTGGCGTTGCCGTGAGCTGTGGTGTAGGTTGCAGACGCGGCTCGGATCCCGTGTTGCTGTGGCTGTGGTGAAGGCCGGCGGCTACAGCTCCTGTTAGACCCCTAGCCTGGGAACCTCCACATGCTGCGGGTATGGCCCTAAAATGACAAAAGGCAAAAAAAAAGAAATTGTAGACAAATTTTGATACAGTAATTTGAATTTGCAGTCACAAAATGATGTATCATTTGCACTGGGAATGCAACACTAGCTGTATTTTCTTTCCTTTTTTAACAACAGAACCAATAAAATAATATGTGTTTTAGCAGTTTATTTCTCACTATAGCTTCAATACTGGATCAGAAACTAAGCTTCTGAATTTGAATCTGATTTTTCAGGCTTCCATCTTCCTGTAAGTTTTTATGTGCTGATGCAAGGTTGCTGTTTTTAGGTCATGGCGATTTGGTTCTTCTAGAAGCTATTCTTTTTCTCAGTGACTGACAGGAATCATTATTCTCCATGGCAAGGAACCAGAAGTTGGCAGGAGCCCTGCGTCGACTGTCCAGTTGGATTTATTTTTTTAACTGTTGTGCCATTTTCCAAATTATCTTCAGTTATAGGGCATCTGTTTTCTTAAAAAGGTTCAGAGCAGGTGATACGCATGTAGTGACAGCCCTGCCCAGGTCAGTTGTGACGGGACAGACCCTTCTTCAGACAAAGACTTTCTATTTAGCACCCTGGACAGAAGCCAGAGATCACAGTACATTCCTAGAACTGCAGGGCCAAAGCCACAAACATCAGGCAATTTTGTATTTGTTCCTGAAACTCTCACATCGCACACATTGTGAGTTTGATTCCTTCTGATTGTTTGGAGGTATGACTCTGACAAGGATCACTTGGTAACGATTGACAATAAGCACTAAAAGCCTCAGTGATTATAGCAGTGTTTCCTGCCTGAGCCACTTCCCAGTATGAATTTCAAAACACTGAAAAGGAAAGGGTCAGGGATTTCTGAATTTGCCTCTTTTCTGAGAAAATTAATTGAGATAGAAAGCGTCTCAAGTGAGGGCCACTCTGGAGCTGAGCTCTACCTTTTCACCTGGAGTTAAACAGCCCCACTTTTATCCCCTGCCTTGCTGGCCAGGGCCAATTTGATAATAGCAAGCCCAGAATGAAACACATCTGTTTATTTTCCCTTATTGGCTAGTAACAACTGGAAATGCTTCTGCTTGTTTGAGCTTTGCCCTCTCCAGAATCTTGGTATTTGTTTGAATTTGGTTTTTGGCAGAATAGGATCCTATGCATGCCAGGCAGGCTCAGGGATGTGTGTTTAGTAGTGCGGGCTTTTGTTTCTTTTTTTATTGACTTGCTTTGGGCTAAAGCTTTCAATTATTTTGAATATCTGACTCTTCTTCTTCTGTCCTAGCTGTGCTGTAAGTGATGAATTCATCCTTTATTTTGGAACTGTACTGGATAAAATGCAAATTTGTCTTATCCTATTCCTTTATCTAGTGAGTTTACCCAACTGCGCCTACTGCTGTTTTAAAATATTAAAGACTCACAAAAATTGTTCTATGGTAAATGGAGAGTACTTTTTCTCTAAGTCTGCTGAGGAGAGAAAATGCATGAATGCTATGAAGGAATACGTTTAGATTAGCTACCTTTTTTTTTTTTTTTGGCCACTCTGATAGCACGTGGAAGTTCTAGGGCCAGGAATCAAACCTGTGCCACAGCAGTGACAATGCCAGATCCTTAACCACAAGGCCACAAGGGAATTCCTAGCTACCTTTTTAAAAAATTATTTTTCATTGAGATGTGATTTACGTGTCATAAAATTTATAATTTTCAGAAGGTTGCACAGCCATCACCACTGTCTAATATAACAATTCCTTCACTCCCAAAACAAATCCCCTACCGTAAGCTGTCACTCACCCCCTCCATACAACTCCTGGAAACCATTAATCCTCTTTATATCTCTGTGTATTTGCCTATTCTGGACATTTCATATAAATGGAATCATATGGCTATATATGGCCTTTTGTGACTGACTTCTTTTACTTAATACCTTCAAGGTACCTATGTATTGTAGCATATCATTCCATCATTCCTATTTTATGTCTCGATAATGTTCCATGGTGTGGATATACAGTAGTTTGTTTATCCATTCATCCGTCCTTGAATATTTGGATCTTTGGGCTATTGTAAGTAATGCTGCTATAAGCATTTATGTACAGTTTTTTTGTGTGTGGACATATGTTTTCAGTTCTTTTGAGTATATACCTAGGAATGGAACTGCATGGTCATATGCAAACTCTTACGTTTAACTTTTTTAGGAACTTCCAGACTTTTTCACAACTGCACTATTTTACATTTCTACCATCAGTGTGTGTGATGGCTCTGATTTCTCAGCCTCCTCACTAATGCTTATTATTAGAGTTTTTGATTATAGACATCCTAGTAGGTATGAAATGGTATCATACTGTAGTTAGATTTGCATTTACCTGATTCCTGATGATGTTGAACATCTTTTCATAGGCTTGTTGGTTGTTTGTCTATCTTTGGAGAAATCTTATGCAGATCCTTTGCTTACTTCTTAACTGAGTTATTCTTTATCTGTCCAGTGTTCGAATTATTTTTTTTTAATTGCTGACTTTTAGGAGTTCTTTATATAGTTTAGGTTCTAGACCCTTATCTGATGCATGATTTGGAAATATTTTCTTGCATTCTATAGGTTGCCCCTTTACTTTTTTGTTAATGTCCTTTGAAACAGAAAAGTTCTTTTTATTTTTCTGAAGTCCAATTTATCTGTTTTTTTCTTTGGTTGCTTGTGCTTTAGGTTTTACATTTAAGAAACTATTGCCTAATTCAAGGTCATGAAGATACCCACCTTCGTTTTCTTCTAAGAGTTTTATAGTTACAGCTCTTACGTTTAGGCCTTTGATCCATTTTGAGTTAATTTTTATATATGGTATGAGATGGTCTAAATTTATTCTTCTGGTAATGTAAATGTTAGACTCTTAGAGTGTAGCCTAGTAGAAAGACAACTTGCCTCAGTAGAGCAATGGAGGAAGAGGGCAGATTGAGAAGCTAACTGTGAAATGAAGAAGCGCTTAAGGCCTGTGTATGAACTTAAGTTTAACAAGTTTGCTAAGGAAGGGAAGGAGGTGGGCACTGATTGCTTACAAAGTGCTAGGGTGAAAACAGGTGTGTTGTTTAAGGCCCTGGTCTGAGAGGAAGTGGCTAGTGGAGAGAAAGGGGTTAAAGATACCAGAAAGAAGGAGTATCTCATGGGGATGGGGAGAAAGGAATTGGTGAAGGGAGCAGGACGGTTGGGGTCAGGAACACAAGTGCAGAGGTGTTCATTAGGAAGAGTGACAGCAACATGGAAATAACAGTGAAAAGAAGGCAAGTTGGAAGACCCCAGGTCTTATGGCCTCCATTTCCTTCATGAAGTAGGAGATAGGGTCACCTCTGAGAGTGAATCAGCCAAGGATTGGGTAGAGGAGAAAAGGTTTAGAATGGTCCCCATAAGGGAGAGAAGCCTATGTGAAAAAGGAATTCCTGAACAACTCTAATGCCCTTGGTGTAACTGAGAGGTATGGTAGTATGTTTTCACTGACATGGTGTTAATTCACATGTGTATTACAACTTTATAATTTATACAGTGCTTTTTACATATGCTGGCTTATTCTGTCCTCCTGTGACCCTGTGAAACAGATGGATGACTAGATGCATTGATTAACACACCTTCATTTGTCTTTTGTTTTCTCCTTTTTCTTACAGAGAAAGTAGTCAATCACTGTACAAGTATTTATTATCTACTCTGTACAAGGTACTATAGATTCAGCAGCAAATGACATATACACAGTGCTGCCCTCAGCAAAACCAAAGTCCAGTTGGGGAGGCAGATGGGTAAAAAGCAAATATAGTACAAGTGTGATGAGTATTAAAAGGAGAGAAATACAGAATGTTATGAGACCACATAGGAAGGGTATTGTGTCAGCTAGGATTCAATTGCATGTAACAGAAAACCTGAGATAACAATGGCTTAAGTACATAAGAGTTATATCTTTATGTAAAAGAAGGTTGAATATATTCGACCTTCTAGGACTCATGTGGTGATGCCGTGAAGATATGAAAATCGGGTTCCTTTTTTCTGTTATGTCATCGTAAATACTAGCTTCTGTTCTCAGAATTGCCTCCTTACTCAAGATGGCTGCTGGGACTTTGGCTATCATGACAGAATTCCAGATAGCAGGAAGGAAAAAGGGAAGAAGTGCAAAGAATGCATTTCTTAGCTGAGTCAGCAGTTTCTTTTCCCCTGCACCTGCGGCATGTGGAAGTTCCTGGGCCAGAGATGGAGTCTGATTCTGAGCCACAGGCGTGACCTACACCACACCTGTGGCAACGCCAGATCCTTAACCCACTACACGGGGTTGGGGATCAAACCCAAGCCACTGCAGAGGCAGTACAGGATCCTTAACCCACTGCACCACAGTGGGAACTCTGAGGCAGCAACTTTAAGAAGGCTTCCTGGTTGTTTTGCACAACCTTCCTTTTTACATCTCTTTAGTCAGAATGTAGTCAAGTGGTTACTCCTACCTGGCTGCGAGGGAGTTTGGGGATTGTGGGGTTTTTTTCTAGACAGGCAGCTATGTGCTCAGCTTAAAAAATAAAATGAAGGTTGTTTGACTAAGAAGAGGAAAATAGGCTTTGGGGTAGGCAACTCAGTCTCTGCCATAGATAATCAAACCCATCCAGGGTGGTTAGCGAGTGTATATAGGGAATTAAAATTATTTACTAACTCACGAGTAACCTCATTTTACTGACAGGTAAACTGACGCTCAGGAAGATTAAGCAGATTCACACGCATGAGTTGGTGGCATAGCAAAACTAAGTCTTCGTACTCCCCAATTCAGCATTCTTTCTGTTGCAACATTGCTTTTCATTTGTAGCCTAGCTAATAGGCCATTTTAAAATTTAGAGCTTTACTTCCAGATATTCTAAATATTATAAATCAGGGTAGTATTATATAAAGTCTAGAAAGATTAAGAAGTCAGTGGGATTTAGATGTGGTCCACTGGAAAGCTTTTTATAATGGGTTTAATTTAGTTTTTGTTCAGAAACTCATTTGGCTTTTGAAACATGGCCGTTTCTCAGTGTTTTACAAGGTGTTTGTAGATTTTTCCCATCATAGGACCTGCTATTATAGCATAAGGAACACTGGTGAATACTCGTGGACACCATTTATTTTATTTTTCATCACTGTCACATTTATTTTTTCATCTTTTTTAAAATTATGGTTGACTTACAATGTTGTTCCAATTTCTGCTGTACAGCAAACTGACCCAGTCATATATATGTATACATTCTTTTTCTTATATTATCTTCCAGCGTGGTCTATTCCAAGAGATTGGATATAATTCCCTGTGCTGCACAGTACAATCTCATTGCTCATCCATTCTAAATGTAATAGTTTGCATCCACTAACCCCACACTCCCAACCCATCCCATTCCCTCTCCCCTTCAGTCCATTTCTGTTTTGTAGGTAGGTTCAATTGTGTCATATATATATTTTTTTGTCTTTTTGCCTTTTCTAGGGCTGCACTCGTGGCATATGGAGGTTCCCAGGCTAGGGGTCTAATCGGGGCTGCAGCCACCGGCCTTTGCCACAGCCACAGCAATGCGGGATCCGAGCCGTGTCTACAACCTACAGCTCACGGCAACGCCGGATCCTTAACCCACTGAGCAAGGCCAGGGATTGAACCCGCAACCTCATGGTTCCTACTTGGATTCGTTAACCACTGAGCCACAACGGGAACTCCTGTGTCATATTTTAGATTCTGCATATAAGTGATATCATATGGTATATTTGTCTTTCTCTTTCTGACTTAACTTCACTTAGCATGAGAATCTCTAGTTGCATCCATGTTGCTGCAAATGGTATGATTTCATTCTTTTTTATGACTGAGTAGTATTCCATTGTATATATGTACCACATCTTTATTTTTAATAAGGATTTTTATTTTTTCCCATTATGGTTGGTTTACAGTGTTCTTTCAGTTTCTACTATACAGCAAAGTAACCTAGTCACACATATATATACATTATTTTTCTCATATTATCCTCCATCACATTCCATTATAAGTGACTAGATACAGTTCCCTGTGCTATGCAGCAGGATCTCATTGCTTTTCTACTCCAAATGCAATAGTTTGCATCTACTAACCCCATACTCCCAGTCCATTCCACTCCCTACCCCTCCCGAATACCACATCTTCTTAATCCATTTATCCAACCTTAATGGACATTTAGGTTGTTCCCGTGTGTAGGCTCTTGTGAATAGTGTTGCAATGAACATAGGAATGCATTATCTTTTTGAATTATAGTTTTGGATAGCATTTATCTTAAAAATAAACCTTTTCATAGTGAAAACCAATATTTTTCCATCTTATTGTTGTGAAAGGTATTTCCTCTTAAAAACCACAGTGGAATCAAAGCAGTGTGATGATGAAGGCTCTGAACTGAGTTGCAGGGAGTATGACTCTGGGCAAGTCACTTCTAGATGTAAAATAAATAATTTTTAAAAGGTGGGTGTAAGAATAAATTAGGGAAAAATGATCATTTCTTAGACTTGTACAGTTGAAATAAACAGATTGTGTTTTGAAGTATCTTTTAGCATTAGCTTAATTTCCTTCTTCATTGTCATAATTAACTTGTTTCGGGATTTCCTTCTTTTCCTGACCTATTTGCCTATGAGGGAAGGATAAGTGGGCAGTGGAATCATTAAGCGCTGAAGAGCATGTGGATGGAGGATTGTGAAAGGGCCTGGATGAGGCCTTTGCTGTATAATCAACCCATGACTTTCATTGTCTCTTTGTAGTTTGAATTGTTCAGTGACAACCCTCAAGACGGTGCTCCTTTTTCCTGGTACCTTGTCTAAATGTGTGATATGCTACTGCAAAGTAAACGTTAATTCTTTGATATGGCCTCATGTTCCTAATATTCAGGCTTACTATGCGTGTTATCCTAAGAGTGAGTGAATGGCCGGGGGGGTGTGGAGAAGGAGAGAGAGAAAAGAGACTTGTAAAACTGGCACAACAATTTTATACTTTTCTCATCAAAACTTTAACCATAGACTGTTTAAATCTTAAAGCCCCGAGAAATCATAAAGTCCATTGGTTTTCCAATTGTGTTGCCTGGAACCCAGTGCTATGTCAATGCCAAGGAATGAGGGCTCCTTTCAGTTAAGGACATATACCTTAATACTATAGAAATTGAATGTTACTTAAAACTTTTCAGGTCTCCTCTTTGCCTGTGCAGTAAAGGACAAGGTCCTTGGCATAAATACAGTGCTCTTCATGATCTACCTGCTCTCTGCCCACATAGTTGCTTCTGTTCCATTCTTCATACTCTGTATTCCAATAGTACCAGACTCTGCTGCTTCCCTGAACTTGTCAGGCTGTTTCACAACTCCCTGCATTTGCACTTGATATTTATTTAACATAGGATTCACTTTATCTCTTTGTCCTGCATTCTTCCTTGCTCCCATCTCTGTTACCCCCAGACT
The DNA here is from genome assembly GCA_004024745.2 of Catagonus wagneri. NCBI lineage: Eukaryota > Metazoa > Chordata > Mammalia > Artiodactyla > Tayassuidae > Catagonus > Catagonus wagneri. The sequence continues at coordinate 3,129,594 of PVHT021183524.1, forward strand.
TAAATAGTCACCCAACCCTATCGCATCACTCACTGTCCTTTGCTTCTACTCTTTTTCTGGTATAACATCAATCACAAGCTAGAACAGTGTTCTTAACATATTTGCTTATTGGTGTTCTCTGCGTTTCTCACTCTGCGTTTCTCACTCTGTGTACTCATCCCCTGGCAGTTTCATGGGCTCCCGTAGCATCAGTCAATAAAAGACCTTCCGCTTCTGCTTAGACCTTTCTCATGCATTTCCAGCAAGCACATTGGCTGCTGCATAGCTTCCTCAGGGTGATGCATGGTACCTCTGTCTCAACAGAATACCTCAAGCTGATGAACCCTGCATTCCAACACGGTCTTCTTGCTCTGTTCCCATATCAAGGAAATATTATCCAGCTCCCCCATCCTGAAAGCTGGGCTCGTCTTTCATTCCTCTCTCTTCCACATCCAGTCATGTCAATTATGGCAACTCTTTCTCATGAAATTCCTTTCCAAATCTATCCTCTTTCCTAGGTCTCCATTGCGATTACCAGCTGCCCTTTTCATGCCTAAATTACTTACTGTGTTATTCCAGGTCCTCTGGAACAGTGCTGTCCAACAGAAATGTATGTTATTTAAAAATTTCTAGTAGCTACATTAAAAAAGATAAAAAAACAAATAAAATTAATTTTAATGCTTTATTATACTTAAACCATTTAAAATATACAAACAACTTATGCAACTCAACAGCATAAAAACCAGCAACACAGTTGAAAAATGGGCAAAAGATCTGAATAGACATTTCTCCAAAGAAGATATACAGATGGCCAGCAAGCACATGAAAAAATGCTCAGCATCACTGGTTATTAGAGAAATGTAAATCAAAACTACAGTGAGGTACCAGCTCACATCAATCAGAATGGCCATCATTAATAAGTCCACAAATAACAAATGCTGGAGAGGGTGTAGAGAAAAGAGAACCCTCCTACACTGTTGGTGGAAATGTATATTGCTACAACCACTGTGGAAAACAGTATGGTTGTACCTCAGAAAACTAAATATAGAACTACCATATGACCCAGCAATCCCACTCTTGGACCTGTATCTGGACAAAACTTTCCTTGAGAAAGATACATGCACCCCTATGTTCATTGCAGCACTATTCACAATAGCCAAGATGCAGAAACAACCTAAATGTCCATCGATAAGAAGATGTGGTATATATACACAATGGAATACTACTCAGCCATAAAAAAGAACAAAATAATGCCATTTGCAGCAACATGGATGGAACTAGAAACTCTATTACTAAGTGAAATAAGTCATAAAAAGAAAGCCAAATAGTATATGATATCACTTATATCTGCAATCTAATATATGGCACAAATGAACCTTTCCATAGAAAAGAAAGTCATGGACTTGGAGAATAGACTTGTGGTTGCCGGCAGGGAGGGGGAGGGAGTGGGATGGACTGGGAATCTGGGGTTAATAGATGCAAACTATTGCATTTGAAGTGGGATGGGCAGTGAGGTGCTGCTGTATAGTACAGGGAACTATATTTGGTCACTTGTAATGGAGGATAATGTGAGAAAAAGAATGTATGTATGTATGAGTGGGTCACTTTGCTGAACGGTAGAAATTGACAGAATACTGTAAATGAACTATAATGGGAAAAATAAAAACCATAAAAAGGATCAAAAGCTTCTCCAAAAAATAAATAAAATTAGTTCAACATATAATCAATATTTGAAACTATTATATTTTTAACCCACTTTGAGGATGGACAAACAAAAAGCGATACACAGCTAATACAACCTGATAAGCTTGGAAATAAGTTTATATATTATATCTATCTATGACATGAAAATCTATGCCATAAACATATTCATCTCCTTCAAAAGTTTCCCACTATTTTTTTTTGTCATTTTTTAGGGCGTACCCGTGGCATGTGGAGGTTCAGTTACAGCTGCCGGCATTTGCCACAGCCACAGCAACATGGGATCCGAGCCGCATCTGTGACCTACACCACAGCTCACGGCAATGCTGGATCCTTAACCCACTGAGCGAGGCCAGGGAATCGAACCCACAACCTCATGGTTCCTAGTTGGATTCATTTCCTGCTGAGCCACAACGGGAGCTCCTACTATTCTCTTTATTTATTGTTGTTGTTGTTACTGATATGGTGATGATAATGATAAGAACACCTAACATAAGATCTACTCTCTCTCGCAAATATTTAAGTATAGCAATACAGTATTATTAACTGTAGGCACTGTGCTATATAGTAGATCTCCAGGTTTTATTTGTTTTATAAACTGAAGCTTTGTACCCCTGACTAATACCTTCCCATTTCCCCTCCCCCAGCCCCTGGCAACTACTGTTTTACTCAGTGTCTATGAGTTGGACTGTTTAGATTCCTCCTATAATTTATATGATGTAGTATTTGTCCTTCTTAGCATAATGTCCTCCAAGTTCATCCATGTTGTCACAAATGGCAGGATTCTTTTATATTTTAAGGCTGAGAATAATATTTGATTGTTTATATATACCACATTTTCAAATTTAAAAATTATTAATTTTTTAAATACTAAGGCTTCAAAAATCAGAATTTTATACTTGCATCATATCTCAGTTTGGCTTAGCCACATGTCTACCAACTTTGGCTAGCAGCTACTGTATTCAGCATCATAGCTGTAAAATACAGAGTCTGAATCAAGGATTAAAGCACCGACTTTGTCTTTGGTAGGTTCCAGCCCAGAGTGGTGAGGGTAAAGGTCGGATAAGGAGAAATGATGCAGGGCGTTACCATGCTGGCCCCACCGCACAGCCACCGCAGAGACACACAGCAGGTTCTTCGGCAGACACAGTTCCCTCCCTCATCTGTTTCCCATTGATCATGGCAACTCCATGGGAAGCTGACTTCTCTGCATTTCCTCTCACCCTTTGACATCTGTTCAGAAAGCAGTGTGACATTTTATCCAGATCCACAAGTGGAAGGGTGACTCAGCATGGCTTAATGAGAAAGTTGGAGGTTGAGAGAATCTTAGAGTCAACACTAGGTTTGCATCAATAACTGAGCTTTTTGATTTTGGTTTTCTCTCTCTCCAGCCGATTTTCCATACTGTAGCCAAATGTTCTTGCTAAATGCAAACCTAACTCTTATCATTTTCCAATTTCAAAACCTCCAGTGACTCCCCATTGTTTTCAGGATAAAGTCCAATACCCATTTTGTTTAAAGTTTTACTTGATCTGGTTCTGCCTACCTTTCTAGCCTCTAACCTCAACCACCTCCCTCCCATCTTGAAACCTATGTGTGTTACTTACTTGTTGGGTAAGGAATTATCTCAAACACTGTGACTTAAGAATAACCACATATTTTTGTCACAGTTGTTATGGGTTAGAAGTTAGAAAGTAACTTAGCTGGATAGTTCTAGCTTGAGGTCTCCTACAGGATCTTAGTCAAGATGTCATCCAGGGCCGTAGTCATCCTAAGGCTTGACTAGGCTTAGGTAATTCACTTCTAAAGTGGCCACTTGCATGGCTGCAAGTTGACACTGGCTATTAGCAGAGGCCTTTGTTTCTCTCCTTATTGGCTTCTCTAGAGAACTGCTGGTGGCTGTCTTCCTGCAGAGAAAGTTGTCCAAGAGAGAGTGAAGCATAAGCTGTAATGTTTTCCTTTTCTTTAGCCTACCCTCAAAAGTCACATATCATCATTTCCATGGTATCCTATTGGTATGGGAGGGAACCACACTAGCACGTGCATAACAGAAGACAACCACGGGAGGGGGGGGGCCGTGTTGATGGCAGCAAGTGAGAGGGGGGCTTGTTGTCAGCAATGCTGGCCCTGCTTCCTCCCCTTAGAATGTATAGAACTGGGGTCAGTTACCAAGAACCACTGGGATGAAATGAATAAATGTTTACATGCGTGTTCCTTCCATTCTTTTTATTTCCTTTAAAAATTGTCTTATTTTATATGTTTTTTACTTTTATAATTTACAAGTTAATTCTGTATTATTTCACTTTTTCATTTTCAACTTTCCTACTAGAGGTTCATTAAAAGGAAATGGGGAAATGGACTTCGTAATTGAACAGACTCTGACTGCCACTTCTTAACTGGCTATGTTATTGTTGGACAAGTTACTTTATGTTGCTGAATCCTATTTTTTGTTGTTGTTGTTTGTTTCGGTTTGCTTTTTAGGGCCACACCCACAGCATATGGAAGTTTCTAGGCTAGAGGTTGAATGAAACTACAGCCACCGGCCATAGCCACAACAAGGCGGGATCTGAGCCACATCTGTGACCTACACCACAGCTCACGGCAACACCAGATCCCTGACCCACTGAGTGAGGCCAGGGATCAAAACTGTATCCTCGTGATTACTAGTCAGATTTGTTTCTGCTGAGCCATGACGGGAACTCCTTGAATCTTATTTTTTTAGTGTGTGACAGAAGGAGAGAGGTGACCCTTCATAATGTTGGCATCAGGCTTTACATAAGATACCTTATATAAAGTGCCTGGTGTGGTCTTTGGCATTGATCAGTCAAGGTTGGTAATATCACCCTTTGCCAGGCTGTTTTGTGTGGATTTAAACAGTGCTTAGCAGTATGTCATTTGATCAGAGTCACATTGTCCCAGAAATAAGAGACTCAGTGATTATGGCAGAGAGGTCGTTCACTTAGACCATCTGACAAAATTTGTCTGCTTTCTTCCTTAGTTTTCTTCCCACCCAACCAAAGTAGTGCGATATGAATGCACTGTGCTTTTTTTCCTGTGTGTTTTCTTTTCTCTCATTTTTTGCATTCTCTTTCTCTCTTTGACCTTATGTTTTGTTTGTTTGTTTGTTTTCTTTCTCCTTTTCTTTGATGATGATGGATGTTTTTAGATCCCTGCTTACTCCCACTTGCTGCTGTAATTCAGACTAGTTCCCCCTACCGCAACCCTGCCGCCTTTGCCATGTCATAGACTCTACACTCTGGGGAAGGACCCTCCCCCTGGGAAGCCCTTAGCCACACAAGGTTTTACTTGGTGCCCTGCCAGGCAGTGGTTGTTTGGATGATGTGTCCTCCTTTTTCTCCATATGATCTTCAGAGAGATCTCTATGGCAAGAATGTGATGGGCCCCACAAACAAGCTGTCTGGGGTGTCCAAATCTTGAGTTGAGTGACCTGTTAAAACAGGTCTGTGTCAAAAGTGATGAATAGTTTTTGTGGATTTTGAGCAAGTTGCCAATCGATCAGCTACTGTTTAATGAGAGAGAGGCACTGTAAGAGGAGCAGAAGCCCAGCTGCCTGTTCGGGAGCCACCTGCCTTTTCTCTTTACTTCATTTTCTTGCTAATGAAGGAACCAATTGGTTTAGAGCGATCAATGCTGACCTATTAGGATCAGACATTGTTTTGGCATTGCCAAGGCAATTAAATTCAGCAGGGTGAGGATTAGAGAGAGAAAGGCTGTAAAAAAAAAAAGAGAGAGAAACAAGAGACTTTTTATTCAGAAACAACCACTCTGGTGTTAGAAGTAAGAAAAGTATTAGCTCTAAAAGAATTAATCATTAGAACATTTTCTTTCTTGGTAAAATAATCGGAAGATTTGTTTACATTAGTTCTTAGATTTAGGGAGATAGGAAGCACCGCTTCACTGGTCTGACTTAAGGTACAAACCTTTATTATTACTCTCTTTCCTACTGAAAGCTGTGACTCATCCAAAAAGCCTTCTCTAAGAGGCTGTCTAATATAGTGGATACTGTGACCTATATATGGTGGATTTTCCAAAGCAGCTCCGACTTAATTATCTGGCCCCTCACCATTCCATTTAGATGATATGATTCAGAACTTGTTAATCAGTCTACCATTGAAGACTGGATGGAGAGCATAGTATATAAAACCCTTGAGAGCAGAGTGCATGAGCTAATCATCTTGGCACACACACTGCTAATTCTTTTAGCCATGCATGGTGCCTTCCACTCGGATGCTCAGTAAATATTTGAGTAAACTGACAAACTGACCAACTCACTGAATAAGAAGTGAGGTCTTTAAAAATGTGTAGAATTTGAAAACTTGGTTTTCCAGGGTTAGGGAAACAGCAGGAACAATCATAGGAAAGCAGGAGTGAGTAGAGTAAGTTAGGGAGACCATACGTCCTTTATAAAGTAGGAGGCATCTCCTAAAGCAAGAGTTCCCCAGACTAGGATTTCACAGACCTGTGCAGTTTCCACTTTTGCCAAGTAAAAATGTTGACTGTCACTGTTGTCCCATAATACCGTAATATAGAGTGGGCATAATTTTGGCCCCAAAAGGCAATTCTTTAAGTTGTTATATATTACTATATTTTAAAATTTTTTCTGTAGCTCTTTCTGTTTTGTATAAAGGAAAGTTGTTTACACAGACACAGGCAGGGGCCTCTAATCCTTGCTACTGGTAAGGTGCTCCCTCAGAGTTGTCATTAAAGTTGCCTAGACAGCTGATGGTGTGCCCAGGAAATAACTAAAGCGTTTCTGCTGCCACCTTGTGTAATGAGCATGGAGCCAGCCATCAGCTTGGGCAGTGGCATCGTTGAAGGTGATTCTCTGTCCTCAGAGTTGTGTAACATCTTTGATTTGAAGTTGGTATCTAAATGTCGATCGATTTATGGTTGATCTTTAATTCCCCCACTGGTTTCTCATGCTTTTTGGTTTGATTCATACGTCATCTTTGGCTGTTCCTTTTTTCTTGTCCATGAGGAGCTAAATATCTTGAATAGGAGCTACTGTTTTTACTTCACAATCCTCTCTGGGGCTTTCTTTGGATAACTGCCCCTAAAATTGCCAGGGAGCTCTATACTAGTGGTCTTGATACTTTTTTGATGATGCACACCATTAGTAAAAAAAATTTGCACATCAAAAGATGATGAACATCATTAGTTATCAAGGCAATGCAGATCAAAACTATAGTGAAATACCACTTCATGCTCAGTAGGATGGCTAGGATCAAAAAGTCAGATAACAACAAGTGTTGGCAAGAATGTAGAGAAATAAGAACCCTCATAAACTGCTGGTGCCAGTGTAAAAATGGTACTGCCACTTTGGAAAACAGTCTGACAGTTCCTAAAAACCTTAAATATGGAGTTACCTTTATACCAAGCAGATTTCACCTTTAGGTATATACCCAAGAGAAATGAAAACATATGTCCGCATGAAAACTTGAACATGAGTATTCATAGCAGCATTATTCACAGTAGCCAAAAGGTGGAAAAACCCCAGATGTCCATCAGCTGATGAATGGATAAACAAAATGTGGTATAATTATGCAATGGAATATTATTCAGCCAATAAAAAGAATGAGGTACTGACACATGCTACAACATGGATAAACCTTGAAGACGTTATGCGCAGTGAAAGAAGCCAGTCACAAAAGAACGTATGTTACATGATTCTGTTTTTATGAAATGTCCAGAATAGGAAAACCTATAGAGACAGAAAGCAGATTAGTGATTGCTTAGGGTTGAAGAGTTGGGAAATTAGGGAAGCTGGTAGCTGAAAAATACAGGCTTGCTTTCTGAGGTGATGAGAATGCTCTGAAATTGTGATGGTTATGCACCTATGTGAATATACCATAAACCATTAAATTGTATACTTTAAATAGGTGAGTTGTATGTGAATTATATCTTACTAAAGTTGTTTTAAAAAAGAATTTCAGGAGTTCCCATTGTGGTGCAGTGGAAACAAATCCGACTAGGAACCATGAGGTTGTGGGTTCGATCCCTGGCCTCACTCAGTGGGTTAAGGAGCCAGCATTGCCATAAGCTGTGGTGTAGGTCACAAACATGGGTTGGATCCCCCATTGCTGTGACTGTGGCATAGGCTGGCAGCTATAGGTCCAATTTGACCCCTAGCCTGAGAAGCTCCATATGCCATGGGTGTGGCCCTAAAAACCAGAAAAAGAAAAAAAAAAGGATTTTCAAATGGGCACCCGTTATAGAAGTATATTTATTCATTTATAAATTATATACATGCACTCCTATGCTATTATGTACCTTATAACACACACAAAAACATAGACATTTTAAAAGTGTACAACGAAGGTATTGGTTAAATAAGTTCTAGTTATCTTCTTTTGTAACCCATGAGTCACAATCTTACAAACCCCTGGAATGTGTGTACCTACCTCACTTTGGAAATCACTCTTCTTGACCACGTGGTAGAGATTAACATGTGCGAGATGAACCTGTGTAGGAAGGTTAGGTTTCTCAGGTCCAAGGAGCCTGAAACGACTGGACTATGAAAGTATCTGGAAGTCTCTGCCTCTCAGGGAGAATGAAAGCCTCGTGTGCTCTTTTATTCCAGTACACCTCAAATGTGTGATGGCACCAGCAGAAAGGTTGTTTCCAGTCAGTTCATTGTACCATCAGAAAGAAGTTTGAGTGGCATATGATGACAATCAGTGATGGCCCTGTAAACTCAGATTTCATAATTACTACTAAAATATATTCAGTATGTATGTGGGACCCTACAGAGAGAGAAAGGAAAAAATCTTACTCCCAACTGAATGACATAAAGCTGTATTTTTATTAAGAGCTTTGACTGACATTATAAATCATAAATCACTAACATGAAGCTTGAAGCATCAGGAGCCAGAGAGAAAATATAGCCTGTAAAATGTACCATTCTGGTATAGTTTAATATTCATAGTGGCCAGGATTTTAAAGCTCTTATATATAGTAAATTAAGGCATCTAATTTTTATTCACTTTTTTTTTAGGTTGAGTTAGTCTTTTTGACCTTTTGTGCCACTTTTTTATGTATCAGCTGAAAATAAGCAATTTGAGTGTTTCTGTATTTGAGCGATTGGTTCTTGAAAAAGGTGGTAAATAATTACTGCTGCATATTTTTTCATAAAATGTTTGTATACTGTAAAGCAAGGCAGTCGTGAATGAATGTGAACACCGAACAGCATCCAACATGGAGCTTTAAGTGTTGTGCAGGTATTTAATCCATGTTTATTGGTGATGATATTAATGTTGAAGGGTCGAAGGAGAGTATTTTGAAATTTCCTGGCTCTGTTTGAAAAGTATAAAGAACAGATATTGCATTTGCTTGTTTTTTGGTGCAGTAATGTATCATTAACAATTTATTGTGGTGTATCAAGCCATGAAACAGACTATGTCGTGAGCATATTTCTCTGGCAGACAAAGGTGCAGATTTTATGTATTGAGCTAAAGGAAATGAAACTGTCCCAGCAAGGGTAAGCAGAAAGAAATTTGGCTCTAGATATAATATATGTCTTTAAAATGTGAAACTGAGTTAAAAAGATTCTTTATTAAATCCTCACCTCTATTAATTAATCTCTATACTATAAATTATCACAGATTTCCTGCCAGTTAAAGACAGGGAAAAGATGAAATGGAGAGTTTAGTACCTTACATACTCCTAAAAATAAATTATTATTGTACTGTTGTCATTTTCCCCCTTTGTTTAAAAATCTTTTTTTTTTGCTGTGTTCTTACACAACTTAGATACCCTTCTTGAGAAAAGATATGATGAATTGTAAAATTTATGTAACCCCTTTAAAAATGTAGCTTTTGTGATGAAATTTTAATATTTCAGAAGTCATGAAGGTTTAACTTTAAAATGCAATTTAAATGATTCTCAGATTTTTCATATTAGTATTTATTAGAAACAGAGTCATTTCAAGGATAAAGATTAGGAACAGAATAGGTGTTTTTATGCATATACAAAAAACTACCAGCCAAAGGACTGATGGGGACAGCCGTTTTCAACACACTTCATTTGAAAAGGACTGTATCCAATCTCTAAACATGCTAAAGTCAGTTGGTATGTTCTTTTCAGTCAATGTAAGCTCTAGTAATGCAGTGAGGAGGTAGGAAAAAGGTAATATATCATGTGCAGAAAATATACAAATAGCTCACTATTCCAAAGCATCTTTGTTCCCTTTTCCTCAGTGAAAAACATAAAGCTGTAAAACAAATCATTCTAAAAGTCTAAGTAGACTGTAATCCTAACAGCTAATATAGATTCTAAGTTATGCCATCTTCCTTTTTTCTCTTCTTAAAAAGCAAAACAAAACAGCCCCCAATGTCGGAGAGCTGATGCTGCTATCATTGTACAAGTCAAACAGCAGAGGGGCCGTAGTTACCAACAGCGTGATCTAGCTCTAGCCAATTAAGCTGTGAACCTCAAAGCTGTTCTCCTAAAGCAGACTTGTTGTCAGGGCAGTTATACTGGAAGCATTTTCTTGGCACAAAGTGCACATCTGAACATTTAAATCCAAGTATGCTAACAGATGTCTCTTGAGCAAGAGCATCATAAAACCAGATTTCACTTGAGTGAGGAAAATACTTTTTCCATCATTTTATGTTTTTCACTTGAAGGTTACATTTCATTTTAGATAATGGCTCTATGGACTCTGATTAGAAAGGATATCTGAGAAGGTAGAATTGGTACATCCTATCAGTGTGAGGTGAGCACATGCATTTCAAATCATAGTGATGCTACCTAGTTCTGAGAGCATGGAATACTAATGAAACGAACCATTATTTTTCTCTTTTGGTTTTCAGGCCTCTTTGCCACAAATGTCTGACACTCTGAATTCACTCCACTTCTTTATGATTCTGCATGAATGTACTTGCCATCTGGGCAAGTCCTTTTCCCAAGAATTTAGTGGAGTAGCTTAACTACTTGGATTTCTCTTCTGGGAACAGGTGGCACAAAGTGAATGATATACTTTTAGGAGATGTCTCCCAAATCCATGTGTTATGTCTCATAGCCATTACTCATAATCTAGCACACTGACCAGATACCCACTACTGAATAATGCATGTTAGACTCACGATCCCTTTATATGCCTTTTGTCTTAAAATTCTAGTTTCAGGGAGTTCCCGTCGTGGTGCATCAGAAACGAATCTGACTAGGAACCATGAGGTTGTGGGTTCAATCCCTGGCCTTCCTCAGTTGGTTAAGGATCTGGCATTGCCGTGAACTGTGGTGTAGGTCGCAGACGTGGCTTGGATCCTGTGTTGCTATTGCTGTGGTGTAGGCTGGCGGCTGTAGCTCTGACTTGACCTCTAGGCTGGGAACCTCCATATGCCATGGGTATGACCCTAAAAAGCAAAATAAATAAGTTAATTTTAAAAAATAAAATGAAAGGCATAAGTAAAAAAAATTTTTAATTCTAGTTGCAATAGATTCTCTCCTTACTGCAAACAATATGCAGAGATTTTCATGCAGAGACATAATAGTAGTTGAAAAAGATATGATTTGATTATTTAACTTGAAGTTCCTAGCAAAATGAATGTCCAAGAGTAAACACTTAAATGCCTCATTGTTCATTCTGTCTTCAAGTATTTTTTCTTATTACACAATATAGACTGTCACTTTAGAGGCACATCAGATACATAGTTTGACAAAATTATCACCAACATAGAGTGGATTTTTGGCACATAAGAATAAATCTGAAAATGTATACCTAATATAAATATGGTAATTTTATTACATATTTGGTAGTTAGAGTTTTAAAATTTGACTTAATTATGTAGGAACCAGAATTCTCAGCAATATCACCTGTGAACACCATACTGCATGATAATAAACACTTTCAGCTGAAGTCTGAGGAAGAGCAAGATGTTTTGGAGCAATTCATTTTTCACTAATTATGTATTCTTCCTTCATTGATATTTATTCCATTTAAATGGAAGATAATTTATCATGAATGTCATTATATGTTTTTTTGGAGTCTTTCTTCCTCTTATGAAAATTTGAAGTGGCAAAGATGACATCTACCTTAAATTTATCTTATATGACATGAAAATTTCTCAAATAGAATTGTTTCTTGAAACTCATATTCTGTGTGGAACAAAAATAACCAAATAGTTAGAAGGTTTTTGCTTAAGGTTATGAATAATAGCTTATCATATAATATTATAAAATTAGAATTAGATATTATTTAAATCCAATGTCGGCCTAGTATTTTTAAAAATTTTATAGGTATACAATAATCTTTTAGTGTTCTTCCTAAAGATATCTAGCAAATCTGCTATTTCTTAAATTTTTTTTTATTTTTATACAATTCTTAAAGCTTACTTTCCAGTTACAGTTATTACAAAATATTGGCAATATTCCCTCCCCATGTTATACAACACATCCTTGAGACTATCTTACAGCCAATAGTTTGTGCCTCCCACTCCCCTGCTCCTATATCCACCCCCCCCACACCCCTCTGGTAACCACTAGTCTGCTTTCTGAATCTGTGAGTCAGCTTCTTTTATGTTATGTTCACTAGTTTGTTGTATTTTTTAGATTCTGTCTGTAAGCAATATCACCCAATATTCATCTTCCTATGTCTGGTTTATTTCATTTAGCATAATGCCCTCCAAGTCCATCTATGTTGCTGCATGTGGCAAAAATTTGTCCCTTTTTATGGCTAAGTAGTATTCCATAGTGTGTATGTACCACATCTTCTTTATCTCTTCTTCATCTGTTGATGGACACAGGTTGTTTCCATGTCTTGAGTATTGTAAATAATGCCGTTATGAACATTGGGTGCCTGTATTTCTTCAAATTAGTGTTTTTGTTTCTTCGGATATGTACCCCAGAGTGAAATTGCTGGGTCATATGGTAGTTCTCTTTTTAGGGGTTTTTTTTTTTTTTTTTGGTCTCTTTAGGGTCACACCCTGTGGCATATGGAGGTTCCTAGAGATCGAATCTGAGCTGTAGCCACCGGCCTATGCCATGGCAACAGCAATACCAGATCTGAGCCACATCACAGCAGCACTGGATCCTAAACCCACTGAGTAAGACCAGGGATTGAACCTGCGTCCTGCTGAGCCATGACAGGAACTTCTATTTTTAGTTTCTTTTTTTTTGCCTTTTGTCACTTTATGGCCGCACCCGCGGCATGTGGAGGTTCCCAGGCTAGGAGTCTAATCGGAGCTGTAGCCACTGGCCTGCGCCGCAGCCACAGCAACGCAGGATCCGAGCCGTGTCTACAACCTACACCACAGCTCACGGCAACGCCGGATCGTTAACCCACTGAGCAAGGGCAGGAATCGAACCCACAACCTCATGGTTCCTAGTTGGATTCGTTAACCACTGCGCCACGACGGGAACTCCTATTTTTAGTTTTTTTGAGGAAGCTCCATACTGTTTTCCATAGTGGGCACAACAGTCTACATTCCCACCACAAGTGTACAAGGGTTCCCTTTTTTCTACATCGTTGCCAATATTTGTTTTTGTGGACTTTTTTTTTCCTCTGCTTTTTAGGGCTGCACCTGCAGCATGTGGAAGTTCCCATGATAGGGGTCAATACGGAGCTGCAGCTGCCAGCCACAGCCACAGCAATGTGGGGTCTGAGCCACGTCTGCCACGTACCCCACAGCTCATGGCAATGCTAGAATCTTAACCCACTGAACAAGGCCAGGGCTTGAACCCACATCCTCATGGGTACTAGTTGGGTTTGTTTCTGCAGAGCCATAATGGAAACTCCTGTTATTTGTAGACTTTTTGATAATACACATTCTGATAGGTTTGAGGTAATATGTCATTGTGGTTTTGATTTGAATTTCCCTGATGATTGGTAATGTTAAGCATTTTTCATATTGCTTGTTGGTCATCTGCATTTCATCTTTGGAAAAATGTTCACTTCTGTCCATCTTTTAAATCGGGTTGTTTGTGTTTTTGATGTTGAGGTTATGAGCTGTTTATATATGTTAGATATTAACCTGTTACTGGTTATATAATTTGCAAATATTTTCTCCTATTCAGGAGGTTGTCTTCTTTTGTTGGTGATTTTCTTTGCTGTGCAAAAGCTTCTAAGTTTAATTCGGTTCCATTTGTTTTTTTGTTTTGTTTTTATTTCCTTTACTTCAGGAAAGAGATCCAAAAATTGCTATTTCTTACTTAGTATTTGCAATATTAACCTACCACCTAGGTGCCCCTCCCCAAGACTAGGTGAGTCAGACACTCTCAGGTGTGGAACACAGGCATCACTGTTTTTTAAAGCTTCCAAGGTAATACCAAGAAGCGGCCAATTTTAAGAATCATTGGTGAGTCATTTGTTATGGATTCCCAGGTGTCAGTATATTTTAGAATTTCCCCCCAGTCAGATTCCTTGGAGAAGAAACATCTGCCTAGAGAATAAAGATCTAGTGAGTATTGTTCTTTCTAGTTGGAAAGAGGGCCAGGTATCTCAGCGTTCCCTCAGCAGTAGGTATGGTCAGTTAATCCCCTGTTTTCAGTAAGATACCTGTGTGGTCAGCCTCTAGGTCCAAAGATTAATTTATCCTCTCTGAAAGATAAACCACCAAGTTTTCTGCTGGGTTAGGAGATGGACTTACTCACTGGAATGAGTGGCAAGGGGTCTAGATACTTTACTGCTTAATATTTAATAGCTTTATCCCCACTGTCACCTATTCTTCACCCCTAGTTCCTGAGGTATCAAGAGCTGCTGGTTTCTGAGACTTCAGGATTCTGCAGCCTAACATAGATTGATTCTTATCTTTCACCACTATTAACCAGGAATCAGCTAAGAACTGGCCTGATAATTCAGTTCCCAGCCTCCAGGATTTTATTATCTTTTCTCCTCTTCTTCCTGTCCTTTGGCTCTGACTTTTAAAAAAAAAATAATTTTATTGTAGCTTTAAGAGATTTAGGCGGGATT